>OMLB01026102.1:4321-60447 GCA_900302555.1 Myripristis jacobus
CCCACCCCCCCCCCCCCCCCCCCCCCCCCCCCTCCCCCCCCTGCCACTCTCTGTAGCTCATCAAACACAGGAAAAGCCTTATCCTGCCCTGAAACACTGTCTGCTTAAATGAAACGCTCCCACTGTTGTGTTGTTCGTGTCTTGGCCCAGTTTCATTTGTGTGTGTATCTGTGTGTCTGTGTGTGTGTGTGTGTATGTGTGTGTGTGTGTGTGTGCGCGCACATGCACCTAAGTGATTGCTCTCTGGCTCTTTGTTTCACTGTTCCCCAGGTAATAGGGGACTTGGGAACAAACGGATGCTGAACTGATTGCCTCTTGGATGTCCAGAAGAAATGTTCTTGGGATAAAGTTGCTGTTTTTGGACAGTTTTGCTTTTTTCTACTTCTCAAGCATTTGTTCTCCAAACTTTCTCCAAAGCACTTCCGTCTGGTCATGATACTAGTAATGTCTTATGGTTAGATCTGAAATAATTAAAGAATTGCCGTACCAGCCTGAACCCAGAGACCCTTAGGTATAATGACGAGTACACCTCCGCTATTACTGCAAATAGCTGCAAATGTGACGCTAATTGCAGCCAATTACTTCCCTGTTGCCCCATGGTATTATGCAAGAGTTATGTGGAGCCTTGAGCAGGGAGGGAAATGACAGGACTTTTGTGTTATTCCTCTGCCTGTCTGTACCGAGCAGTAGCTTAGATCAATGACAAAAGAGACATTATCTGGAAGAGTGCATTATCTTTATCAACCCACTGGCTTTTTAAATCTGAGATAGTGTTAGGAGGGAGCCAGCCAAGGTGAGAGGGAAACCATTAACCATTTAATCAGATTAGCTGGACGATGTCTATTAAAACCGTATGGCATATTGGGACACCTCAAACATAAATCATGCCAGTAATCCTATTAGTGTAATTCACCATTATATCAGTGATTAATTCATTAAGCTCATATAAAACTTACCTCAGCTAACAGTAAACCAAAAACAACGAACTCACAGCTACCCATTTTAAACCACTTGCTTCAAAAGCATTGTGAATATTTTGCCTCAACTGACATTAACAACATTAATGTTAATTCTGAGCTAGCTAAGCCATGTTTATATAGATATGTACGCCGTATACTGTATTTAATCCATTTTGACAAATCCACAATGTTTGGATAATGTTAGCTTCCTCTGTTGCCAAGCTGTTCCAGATATTAGTCTATTCCGTATGAAAATAGTTGCATGAATTAATTAACATTAGATATTTTTTTCAATTTTTGGCATGTCACCATGATATAAGCATGTTAATGTACTCCAAGGCATCCCATAGGAAACAGATTGACACCTTGTCCATTAATGCCCCACATCAGGACACCTTGTCATGCATAATCGCTTACTTTTGTCAGCTGTAATCACAGTCTCTTCATACTTTGCTTGTTTATGACTGCTTTTGTTTTGTTTTTTTATTGTGAACACTGTGTGCCCACAGCAGTCCGCCTGCATCACACGTGCAACACAAACTTGCAGTAATGTGTGACTGGAACACTCTGTGACGAGCAGCGAGGCAACGGATGCACAAACAAGGCAAGAACCCCTAAAACCATTTCACACAGGCCGCACAGAGGCAAGGGTGGCACTAGCTTCAATTAACAGCCATAAAAGAACGCTTAAGGAACACAAACCTGCGCTTCCAGGTTATTGATTTCATAATTAGCATGGGTAATGGCTTTCTGGTGACGTCAGCGAGCAGCCGAAATGGATGTGTCACCTTGCTGTAATCCTGCTGTTCTGTCGCCCGCGGTGGAACGACATCAAGGAGAACACACCGATTCTTCACACTTGAACCCGTACAGGTGGCGGATGACTCGGCCGCAAAGTTTCCTCTTGTAGATTCTGCAAAACTGCACGCGCTTGTTTTGCACATCTCCATCACTGAGAACCTTTAACAAGCCTTTTCCAATTTTGTGAGGAGGATTTTACGCGGGGTTAATAGTGGAACGGCGTAAAGGACAGGGAATCTCTTATGGGGCTGCTTTTCAATAAACTCAGCACCGCCAAGTTTGCAGGAATGAGTAATTCAGCTGACTGAAACACTACACAAGGCTATAGGATTCAGCCTTTTCGCCTCCATAAATTTAGCCGGACCATTTGCCTTGCTAGAGAAAACACATATCCTAGATTCCAGAGAAAAATGAGGCAACGGAGATATTATTCACTTTGCCGAATAACATTATCAAGCAAAATGCACAGCACATATTTCTTGAGGCATGATTTTTCATCTCAGAATTCTTGCCCAGTAAGAATTGGGATAGTTATCATGTTATTACGGGATAATGCCATAAAAGTTTGATGATGTAACTTATTCCTGCTTGTCATGAATTAATTAGCAGTATAGATATGTTCACTCGCAAGTTTTTCATGGGAATCTGATGCCATGTTGTACACTATACAGAGCAGAGGTGGCCCCGGGAGATTATTTGACAACATGGTACAAAAAGTTCCATCTCACTTTGAGACCATGTGGAAAAAAATCCTGTGGAAAAGTCATACAATATTCAGCACAAACCACTTCTGTCACCAAACCACAGGCGTCATGGATGAACAGCTTCCAAAGATTACACTTACAGTTGGGTTTTGTCGCATGTAGCATTTAGTAAACTGCAAACATGCACACGCTGCGAGCACAAGCGCCCTCTGCCTCAATGCGATTTTGACAGCGGTGCTGAGCAGCAAAACACAGCGAGGGCATCTCATTTGCAACTTGCCAGGTGTGCAAATCTTTTTAGGAAGACGCCATAATATATGCATGAGATGGAAAGCACTGCTTGTTAGCTTTGATAGTCTGATCATCTGAAATTTGTGGCTGCATTTACGCTCCCCACCTTTTTCACAACGTGGTTTGATGCATTTAAAAAAAAAAAGATGGAAGTGTCACATAATGCAGAAATAAGGTACATAAAATGAGGTGTAAAATTACAGTCGGCGTGCATGAGCTTTTCCCTCATACGCATAGACAAGCACTTTTTACCAGGTCTCATTTCTCACTCGGGTTCAATCTCTCTCTCTCTCTCTGTCTCACCATTGATCCACAATGTCCTGCCCCCAGCACGGCTTGTTCTTCCTCTCTGCCATCCATATGCAGGGTTTGATCAACACATTCTCTATATAAATCTCTCTGGAACAAAAGTGACTCCTACCTGCTGCCAGCTGCTCTGGGACACAATATTTTGTTCTTCCGTTCCTCAGCATGATGGGGACAAGCAGGCCTGTGGTGCTGTCACTCAGCCCTTGCTCTCTTTCTCTCTCTCTCTCTCTCTCTCTCTCTCTCTCTCTCTTCATCTCTGTGCCTGTGTGTGTATGTGTGTGTGCCCAACATAGACGGCTACATGGGGATAAGAAAGACTTTCAACAGCTGTGTGCAAGCAGAAACAGCTTTTTGAGGTCCCTAAAGGCGTCTCGATCCACAGTGGCACGGTGCAGCTACATGATACGCTATTTTAAAGACCAGCGTTTACCATATTTGATTGGATTTCATATTCATTAGGAGCATTTCGAGCAGCTGACAGCATGCCAGCCAAGCCTTGGATCTAAGCGTGAGCCCTTGTTACGGAAGGCGACCATGATATAGCCTAGCATGCACCTTGCTGCTGCCATCTGTTCCCTCTCCTCTGCTTGCCTGACGAGAGCCGTGTTTGCATAAAAATATTGTGGCTCCTCCATTACCCAGTCCATGTTAACACAACACCAGCGCTGTGTCGGACATAATGCACACCTGCATGAATGACCATCAGCATAAACTGTGTCTTTATTTTTCACATTATCTGCTGCATGCAGTGTATTTGTCTTTGCCAAACATGATCCTGTCCAGCTGACCGAGGGTTTAAAACTCATTAAAACTCAACATTGCAAAACACTGGAGGCAGGAAAACTTTGGGCTTCTCTTTGTATTCGGCTGCTGCGGGCAGCCTTGCTGTGAGTGGATTTGTGGCGAGAGCAGGGGAATGCTTTATTATCTGTCTTCTAACATTGGATCGTGTACCTGTACAGAGGTTGTTTATTTCAGGGAAAAACTATTGATCAGAAAGGTTTCAGTTGAATGTTTTCCCTTTGAACAATCCATCTAAGCAATTTAAACTGCAGTAACTTTTTTTCCCTGCTACATCAAAGGGACAGCATCTACCTTGTTCCCCTACAAAAGCAGAAGTCAGCTCTTTGATGCTGTTTATGTAAGAAAATTAACTCAGTTTTAATATCAGCAATACGCATAGACTACAAATATATTATAGATATAGATTTTTCATCGTTATATGTATGACAAAAAAAGCTTTGTTTTAAGTCAGCACAGACTGCTGCCTGACTTTCAGGAACAATAACTGTTGTGCATCATGTGTAAATGTTTCATGGAGCTATCATAAAACTGTTAATGTTGTGTGATATCAGAGCCTGTAAAATGGTCGATGGTAGCAGTAAAATGGTTGATGGGTGTGTCAACTTCCTGGTACCCGCTTTGGATCAGTCGGTTCTGTCAGAGCCTGACGGCAGACTTGCCGAGGCAGGTGCTTTATGTTCATTTCCTGGACAATTCAATCTGCTGATTAATTGCTCCCCTCAGAGTGAAGGGCTCAGAGGCCAGTAGCAGCCCAGCAGAAATGTATCTATCACATCAACATGGACATGAGCACACTGTCAGTTTATATTTACCAGAATTTAACTGTGACAGTCTTTTCTTGTGGCAAAAGAGGGCATCCTTTAGTTACACTGTGTCTGTGGCTCAGAGGGCAGATTATGTTATTGTACATTGCTTCCTTTGTCTTTAAAATCACTAATGGCAAGCAAAGCTGCTGGATTAATTTAAATCATCTCTTTTAATTCACCTAATAATATCTCAAGGTACCCTCTCTACAAGCCTCAAAAAGGAAATCCAAGTGAGGGTAATTTTTATTCATCATATTTCGAAAATAAATATTTAAATAGCTTAATCTCATAATAATCACAATGCATTTTTCGACGGTAACACAGATTTCATCAACATGAAATTAACTAAAGTCATATTCAAAACATTTTCTGTACTCCAGTAAATTGTAAGGGTCCATCTGCGTTTTTTTGCCAGGGCTTATGTGGAAAAAACTGCATTAGCAAAAATTGGCAACAAAAGAAAAAAAAAAAAAAGAGAGAGCACAGCAATTCAGTGCTCTTGTGGCAAACTGAAATCTGTTTTGCTTTATGCAGACAGGATGAAAATACAATCAATGTACAAACAAATGGCATTACATACATTAGACATTGCTGCATGGATCGTTGTGCATTTTTATCCCTGGTCACACATGTATCACAGTGTTAATTTTAAAAGCCGAAAAAGATCAAAGATGTTACATTAAAAAAGACAAAAGCTCAGCACTAAATGTCACTGCTGACTTGTCATGCATAAATGATAAGGAGGACTATAACAAATGGCAGCAATAAACATGTCGACTCAATGGCTTGCTTCCTAAATTATAGCCTAATTCATTAGTTGGCTGTGCTCATTAGCAAAACAGTATTAAACTTATTCTCACGGCTGGATGCACTCAGAAAGGTCAGTTGTGAACAATTTCAATGAGGATTGTCATACTAGAAAAATTACACAAATTTACAAACAAACCTCCCTGAAAAAATATTACAAGTCAATCCGAAAAATGTCCCTGCTGGCAAACACAGCATTAATTATACTCACAAAAATAAAGGAACACAGAGGACTAATAAACACGTCTTGGTACGAGGTGTGATCAATATGTGACCCGCGTGTCGGGGACACGGTGATCTCAGCATCAGCTCTCTAATATTCTCTCAAACCATTGTCCTCGTTCGTCATTGTGCTATCGTAAGTCTGTGCATCACCAGCCCTCTTTGTAAACACGCAGTTTCCCAAACTGCTACAGTCAAGCTGGCAAACCAGTATCTGAGCCATCTGGCCCGCATTGATATTACTCCCACATAGAGATGGTCTGCCTCTTCTCTATCAGCCGGTAGTAGGAGAAGTTTCTGGTAAACACTTCACATTACACGGACGGGCAGGAGGGAGCCTGTGTTGGGTACCAGTGAAGGGCAAAAAGAGGAATGTGTTGCTGTCGTGCTGAAGAATAGCATCCTTTGCACTGTGTCATTCTCACACCAGAGAGGTTATAAATGTGAATGTGTTGTTGTTACTGTCACTGACGAAGTTGATTTGGCACTCCTCCAACCCAGCAATATCCCCAAGGTCCAACTCTGATAATAACTGAGTTGGGTCCGTGTTTGTTGTTAAAACCTTCTGTTTCTCCTGCTGCTCCTTATATTCCTTTACTTCTTCCTCCTGTGGCTCCTCCGCCTCCGCCTCCTCATCCTTGTCTTCCTCCTCCTCCTCTTCCTCCTCCTCTGTGATGGAACAGAGGCGAGTGGTACTCCCAGGGTTGTCAGCAGGTGGTCTGTAGTGGCACTGCCCGTTCAGCAGCCTCCTCAGCGGCATCAGCGGCACCGCTTCCTCCCCCAGCAGCTGCTGCTGGCAGTGACGGAAATCACTCTGGCGCTTGAGCCGCTTAAACTCGCTGAAGGCGGAGGTGGCGTTCTGGTAGAGGCTGTGGGCGATGGCCTGTGCCTTCTCTGACTTACTCACCAGGACAGCGTGGCACCGGAGCACCACCGCCATGTTCTTCACTTGGTGCCTGTAGATCCAGGCCAGGATCTTGGGCCGACATGGGTCCGCCGTGCAGTACGTGATCCTGTTCAGTGAGTAAAGATGGGTGGGCTTCTTTTTCCCAGATTTGTCAGCACTCATCCGGATGCCTTGCGGTCCCACCATTAACCTCATCTTGATGCTCTGCTCCCCAAAGTTGCTCCTCGCCCAGATCTTGGCCACTGCGTCCTGGGTGCAGCCATCTCCCTTCGCCGTGATGGTGACCACACTTCCCAGGTAGCGCACGTTGTAGACAGGCTCCTCTTTGTTGAGTTCCACCTTTTGCCGTTTGGTCTGGAAGATGCTGCCCACCCAGTCGAAGGGACAATCCGGCAGCAAGTCAGGACAGGAGCGCAGCAGAGAAGAGAGGATGGAGTGGTAGGTGAGCCCCGTCCCCAGGCTCTTAGGTTTACTCTTGGCCTCGTCCTCCACCAGAACAAACTTATTCCTTCTCCAGGGCAGCATGGTGATGGTAGGAGTTGGAGGGAGTGAGCCCCCTCTGCCAACGCGCTTGTTTTTGTCAGTTTAGGCGAGAAAGAGTGAACGCAGGCGTGTGCGAGGAAGAGAGAGAGAACTAGAGAGAGGCAGCTTTGCCAAGCACAGAAGAGAGACTGAGAGCTGTGAGGCTCAGGCAGTCTGTTCCCCCGCTCGCTCCTCCTTCCTCTCCTCCTCCTCTTTCTCTGCTGCTGTCTGCATCATGCAGCGCTGATCAGTGCAGGAGACTTAGCCCAGCGCACAGGCACCCTCAGCCCCCTCCCTGCCTCGTTGTTTTGCTTCCAAATGGCTCCCTACCAAAGCATTATTTATCCGGCCGGCTTTGCACTGAGATATCAAAGTATTTATGTGTCTCATAACCCTAAGGCAGAGAGGGTACATCTCCTTGTCACTCTCTCTCAAGGGGTTTATTTTACTACTTGAGAATTGAGATATAAAGGTCAAAATTACTTGTTTAGCGTGATGTTCAACTGAGTACGTCAATAGAATGACTTTGTTGCAGTGTTAGCATGAAAATAAAAGAGATTCAAATAGCTATAAAATTATTTTAATGTTGAAATCCCAATAAAAAACACCATCAAGCTATAATTGCATACCAAGTTAACAGTTTATGAAACCAAACTGCTAAACTGAGAGGTTCTCCACAACATTTGGATAAACGTCTGTTCCTATCTATGAAATTGCGCAATTATTTAATTCTGATTACATATGGCGTTTTTCCACTAGTACCTACTCGGCTTGACTCTACTCTGCTTAGTCTGGCAACATTTCTATTAGTTTAGTTTACTGTCCAACACTTAAAGTGCAATGCAAAGGAAAGTTCTCTAACTTCCCAAATTAAAAGCTGTTTCTAAGCACTTGAGTCTGAAGACTTAGAGCATGAAAGATAAATTATGCATCTGGCATATGGATTCCCAGTGTATTTGCAATCATGAAAATGTAACTGATGTTCTGTGCAGTCACGGCGTTCTGTGTTCTGTGCTGGCACACTGCTTGCTTTTGATATTAGTAAAGTGAGGAAGTAAACAACAGTAAATTGTTAAAAAATATTATATGTGCATTCAAATTCACCTCAGTTGGATCCCATGGAAGAGAACATGGGTGAAAATGTGTGCTGTATATTACTGTGTCTCTGTCTTCTGTACATCCAGCATGACTGGCCAACACTTAACAGGAGCAGATCTGAGGAAATGCTATCTCAGAGGAGGATTCTGCCGCGATGAATCATCATGAGTATCATTTGTATCTGCCACTGAGGGTGCCAGGCAGCATGGACTGAATTTTCATGTGTAGATGAAGTCCTCTGTTTGAAATGACTCTGGCAATAGAAGTTAGTTACTGTGGCAACACCGGAAAAAAAGTCTCTTGGGCCTCTTTCGTCCCTGGACTGTGCTGTGAATTAAAGCAAACACATGAATAGAAAAATAAATGGAATGGCTTTGGAGGCGCTGTGTCATGTGTTGATATGATTTATCATAATTATAAATGAGAGCGAATCTGCGAACGGGACTAATTTGGAATTCTCATACCGTTACTCTCCTTATTCACTTCTCCATTGAATTATTCTCAGTAATTCACGACGTACACTGAAAAGAGCCTCTAACCACATGGATAGCCAGACGATGTGTGGCCAATATCAAGACAGGGTGGGTGCGGGTTCATAAGGACTAGGCTGCACTTTCATGATTAAAAGAGTTTTACTCTCTAGCCGGATTTTCTGTGATCTGATCCAGGATGAGCAGGTATCTTCCCATCAAGACTTGTTTCTCCAAAGACAATTTGATTGAGAGGCTTTATCTTAACAGATGTGGTTCCATAAATCATGTCTGTGACTTCAGATAGCTCCTCTCCTCCTCTCACCACAGAAGATTACCTCAAGACCATGTTATGCAGAAATGAAAAAAATCCATCAAGGCTTGGCCTTTACAGAGATGAATGCCGTGTTTAGTATTGACTGATCTGCCATCGGGGTCAGTGCTGTATATAAGACTGTTGTTCAGTGAAATTAGGAAATATCTGAGGAGCCATTGACTCTCAGCCATGTTACATTTCCAGTCCCTTTGTCTTCTGGTTGGCAGTTTACTCTGTGCCAGACCATATGAGAAAAAATTACTTTTATATTGGGGCTGTGATATGGGAAATACTCTGTCTGAAATGCTCTTTGGTGTGAAATGTGCCTAAAAGCAATGTAATAAAACTGATGCATGCATGCCATTATAAATTCATGTTTCTATCCTGCCGTTTCACTCTTGTTTTAGGGGGGAGAAAATTGGCGAATTTGAAGATTATTAATGAAATACAATAGAACGGCCACATATGAATTGATTGTTTCAGAGAAAGAGAGTGGTGAATTTGAATAAATCTCCTCACCTAATAAAGTCGGACGGTATAATTAAGTTGAGAGAGGAGAGCTCTTGATAATAACATCAACTTATAAATAGGTCTAATTTGTTTGGAGACCAGCAGCGTCCCTGTGGCACGGTAAAAAGTAGTCATTATACAGTGTAATGTAGTGAAATATAAGTGGCTTGTGTTCATTAGCCTTTTCCAGTGGAACTAATGTCAACTGAGAACACTCAGCAACTGCGTCAGTGCTTTACCATTAACTCAACTTTAAAAGGAGGGGGGGTTGTTATGCATGAGCTGCAGGCTGGGTTTGTTTACAGTCAGATTTGGAAGCGCCTCCAAACCCGCAAGACTCCAGCCTCATCCTTGCTTCTGACTCGTTCTTTCTCTCGCCCTCTCGTTCTCTCGCTTTACACGTCTGGCTGCTATAAACTCACATATACAAGCCAGGGTGTTGAATGTTATCATAGCAATCCAATTACTCTTATCTGAATAGAAATGCCCCTCCCTCACCTCCCAAATATGAACACATTCTTCTGCTTTATTACTTTTCTTTCCTTTGCTCTTGAAGGCCTCCTTTTATCCGGGGCAGCGTATGCTACATTTCTGTCTAGCAAGGCGGCCTAATTGAATTGGGCTCTCTCTTCATCACGCTACACTTATCCAGTGCAGGGTAATCAATGAGAGGAGGCCTGGCAGAGAGGGGCCGTGGCTCTTAGATGACTGATTTATGGCTGTGCGTAAGGGCAGCGGTGAGGCAGTAAGGCGCACAGTAAAGAATGAGAGATGAGGAAAGACAAAAAGGCTGTGCTGTGTGCTCGTCATGTATCAGACTGCTGCCATAACCAACAAGCCCTCTGATGCAGGCAATCAAAAAAATAAGACACTACAGGGCCGGCGAAGATGGTAAGGAGGTTTGTTGACCATGTTGTAGAGATACAGTCCTTCCTTTGTCGACAAAAAGGTGGAATTAGCATCAAAGGATAGAAATCAATAAAGCTTCTTTCCTACCATATATTTCCATAGGCTCGGCTGAATAGTGCTGCTCATGTGGCTCATAGTTAATGAACAGGGAGCGTATCGGGACATGGAGGAGGCTCATTCCTTTCCTTAATCAACATTCACAGGAGACCAGTGGGTCAAGACCCCTCATTCATTCCTGTACTGTGGGGAATGTCGTACAGTACATGATTAATTAGTTTGGATGTAATGAGGATTCACAAACAAGAGTCAATTAATGCTTCGTAAAAAGTAGGTTTATCTGCATGTGCTCAAGACTAGCCAACAGCATTAGTTCTGAGATGTTTATTAAAAATATGTTTTGAATACTCAAGCTCAATGTACCATAAGATTTTCATAAAAAAAACTAAGCAATTCCTAAACAACGCGACAATTCCTTATTCTCACGGTCTTCCTGATACCTACAGAATAAATGAAACCCCAGTAGAAATGATTCAGCATCATTTGAATTCAGAGTTATGTTTGTTGCAGGTACGCGTGCCGCACATTTGAAGTTTTGAGGGGCACAAATTAAGAAGCGCCACAATGCAAGTCTATGCCAAACAGCCTCATTATACACCCCGTGCTTTTGTTTGGTAATCCTCAAAGGCAATCCTCCATGCAGGCACAGGTTGCCAGCTGATTTTAATATCTTCAGACGCTAAGATATTTTCTAATAATATGCCTTTCAGTGAAATAAAAAGCAGATTGTATGCCTGGGTCTAGGTAAAAGCTTTGCAGTACAGTCAAAGTAAAGGACAGGGAAAAAAAAAAAAACAACTATCTCCCAATCTTTTCAGCAGTTTTTACAGGGGGGGTGTTCTGCTTTTGAAGTTTCTTTTCATCACCCAAACACTTTTGATGATTGTGTCCTCAATGTGGATGCACATTGTTTGAGTCTGTGAAAAACACATTTGAATGAAAGTCCCAAGTTAAAAGATGCTGCTGTAATTGAAGCTGTAGCTCATTTATATGCTGAATAATTGTGTTTGCCAGGCCAGAATGACATGAAACCTGAAAGTATCGAACTTTGAGAAAGTGCCAATTTACTCCTTCAGATGACAGCAGGTAGACACAAAAAAAAAAAAAAAACGTTATATGTGACATCTGTTTTGCTTTTCCACCGTATCTGGAGAATCCAATGCAATGATACTGTACCATTAACACAGTGTGCTTTAAAATGTAAGGTGCCAGGCTTCTTTTAAGTCCCCTCCAGCATATTCACACTAATGAGGAGAGGTTTGGGTGACTGCGGTGTGTTTGGCTGTTCAGAATGTAATTGGAGAGACGCTGTGGGACTTTTGGATGTTGCAACGGTAGGCTAAGTTCCACCGCCCGGCTTCTCCGCATCAATCACAGCAATGCCCACAGACGTCCCCTCGACTCCACAGACACTTCTGACGGCGCTCTCTCCTCCCATAAAGCCGTTCCCTCCGTCTGCTGTCACTATTTCTGTCTGTTTGAAATCCACGTGGATGCGTGCAAGGGCACACATTTGCACAGAAGTCATATGTGACAGATGCAAAGGAAGAAAGAAAGAAGACAGAGCGGGAGTGTGTGTGTGTGTGTGTGTGTGTGGGGGGTGATCTGCAAGGTAGACTGTGTCCACAAAGCAAGGTGACTAATGTTGAATAGAAGCCCTGAGGAGATTTCTGTTCTTTTGCTGGGCTTGAAAAAGAGGCTGCACCTTTTTCCCGTCAGGAGCCTACATCACATCCTCGTAGGCTAATCATTCATATGTCAGGCTGATTATGTCAGTGCTGATTCAGCCAGAGGACTTCTCTGTGGCAGGCTGGTCCTATTACATTATTGAACTGCTGAAGGCTTTTGAGGGTAGTTTAGAGATGTAATGGTTAGCATCCAGGCAGTTGTTTTTTTGGGCTGGCTAGTGTCTGGTTCTGTTAGCACAAACCCTCCTTCCATTTCACTGTAATGACTCAACGGCAGCTCCATCCATTACGGATTATGAAATGATTATTTTTGCTGCCTGTCTACAACTGTAAAAACTAGAATACAGATTTGATTTATTTGCACTTACGAAAATTATAGAATTCACACAGAACAGAAATAAATAATGGTATGTCTGGAAGATTAAAAAAGGGGGAGATTTTAAAAAAGCACCCAAGAAATCAGAACGACCAAAAAAAGTGCAACTGAATGCATATTTTTCAATGTAACAGCATCACAGAGTGCAGTTTTCTTTTATCATCGGTATCATCAATTTTGAGATATTAACATAAGTATAATAAACAAACATACTTTAATAAACTGTGTGCTGCCATAACCTGTGCGCTGCCAGTTCAGACTTTATGGGAAATCTGCCATGTTGTTCAAAGAGAGATTGCTTGTGGCACAAACTCGTAACCATTTACCGTTACAGCTTCACATTAGCTTACCTCATATGGACACATAATCACTGTGATTTTACAAGGATTTCGCTGCTGGCCTTTATCCTTCCTCTGGCTCATCAGAACAAACACACAACCGGGGAGGTTCGCACTATTTTGCATGCAAGAGCCTCTATCTGATGGAGTATCTGATGGAAAAGTGAGAGGTTGGTATTGCCGTGTGAAAGGATCCTTGAAAGGATACTTAACAAGTAAAGGGATTCTGGTTCTGGCTGGTCTTCACATTAAAGAATAAAAAATACATGTTTACATACGCTGAGAATGCAAAGGATAGTCGATGAAAGCAAGGTGCTTGACGTTTTGTCTGCCTGCTACAGAAAGCAGAGGTGGAACTCAAAGAAAAACACCAGATGACTCACATTATATTGTGTATAAAACTGTGTCCTTGTCTCAAAATGTAGTCTATCACTTGCATGGACACACTTGGTTTTCTAGAAAACTAGGTGGAAATTGCTTGGCTACAACCTTATCCCACAAATCTGGAGTAAACAGTGGACTGAAACTAAATAGCAAATTGGCTGTGAATGCTCTGTGAGGGAATGAGCTGACAAAGCATGGAGATTTTATGCTAATCTTATACTTTAGTTACAGCTGGCAAAAAAAAAAAAAAAATCCCAGGGAGAACGACTGCTGTCAGAAAGTGATGCAGAATGTGAGTCAGTAGATTTATAACATTAAGTTTGAAAAGGCTCAGTTGAACGGTTCTGAAGCCTTTTCATTTTGGATGCATTGTTCTTCATCTAAACCATCTGACACGGGCCATATTTCATCTTAATAACTGAATAGCTTTCTCGGTGTCTATCTATTGCATTTTTACGCGCTCTCATTGCATCACATGTATTTATATGTATACGCGCGTCTGTTTCCTCCGAGTTGTTTAGTTCTCGTTAGGCAAGACTTTATTTTACTTTAAAAATTTGAAATCAGATTACTTTTGGAAATACTGACTGCATCCATCATTCATACAGTTGAATAACAAAACATTTTCAGTGCAGTATAATTTATAATTTGCCTCTGGCATGATGGGTTGAAGCCTACTTTGATAAAAGAGCTTTAAAACAAACAATCACATAAATGAATAAATAAAAGCAGATTAGCATGCCAAGCAGTGTACATTTAGACTACATTTAAATGTAAGGCATGCATACTGGGGTCCCTGTGTGAGAGAAGTCCACATCCAGTCAAGGACAATGGCTGATTTGTATTCATGTGGCAGGATTTATCATTTATTTGTCCTTATTTATCAACAGATTCTGGCAATACAGGATGCAAGAGGAAAATCACCCTGAATAAAAAAACATCCCCATGAGGAGGGAGGCTTTAAGCTGGTACCATCTTCCTTCATTGCTAGTGAACTCACTCACTGGAGAAGTAAACTAAGTCAGTGTTAGACTTGTGGAGTGGTATAGTGTAGTAGAGAGTACACTGCAGAGTGTGAAGTGATGGTGATGAAATATGTTAGTCTAACGCTGACATTGATTTTGATTTTATATTGGTTTGTTTATTACGGATTTATTTATTTAGTTGGTTAGTTATGACTTCAGCAACAAAGATAAAATCAGTAATTAGGCAACACTTATGGCTTGTGTTTTCATGTAACACAGTAGTCTACTAGTGCCGTGATATTGGTACAGGCAGAGACATCATTTTGGGGGATGTGGAAACTGCAATGGACACTAAGTGATATTTTTTTCTCTTGGATGGTGAAGTCATGACCTTTCTGATTAACATTCATTCTCCACAGTCATGACTAAGATTGGCCTAACCCTAACCTTAACCAAGCCAAAATGACCACTCAAGTGACTTTGCCATCCTTGGGAAAAAAGAGGGCATACCACAAGAACAAGGATGTAATGAAGGTCAATCGACTTAAATAGGGATTACCTGCTTTTTTTTATTTGCACCAGACAATTTATCATTTTAACCTGACAATGTTTATGATGTAAATTAATTGCTAAAATTAGGTTATATAAGGATATACAGCTTTTAAGTGGTGAAGAAAAGATATCATCAGTTTTTACTTACCCTATATTTCCCTCCCAGCTTGCTGGTGATGGCCCCTCACAGTGTTGTGTTGAGTGGGGGTCAAGGGGCCCCAGAGTTGTGATACCAGACTGACAGGCGACTGGGCCCTCTTCCTACCATATATGGCAGTATAGCGACATCTGCTGACAAGGAAGGGAACTGCAAATTGGCTGTGGTTTGGAGTGGCTGCTATAACCTAGCTACTGTGTGTGAGGAGAAGGGTGAGTAGCCGGGGTTATCTGAGTAACTAGTCAAAACCTTTGAGGCTGTAACTTCAGTTAGCGAACAAGCTAATACACACTGCAGTGCTTTGTATGTATTAATTTAGTAATAAGCTCCTGAGTTACCCCCCTCAACAGCAGCAGTGGCTTACAGCTCTGTGCTAGCTCAAGCTAACGTTACTGCAGGCAAGTCAACCCACCTAAGATAGCATTAGCTAGCAAAGCCAAGGTGGAATGAGCTAGTAACGCCTTGACCTAGCCTGCTGTATGTATCTTTACTTTGTGGTCAAGCTAAGTCCTTGCATTCAGATACCCTTAACTGCAAATTTCATCTTAATTCACCGCTGCTCAACCACAGCTAATGTCACTAAAGAGGTAGCTTGATGTGAATCCGGTGAAGCTATGTTTCAGAAATTAACGCTAAACATGAATATCCTTAAGGTTAATGGTGAATGACATGCCCGCTGACTTGATGATGGCCGTTGTTTATGATCCAAAATACAGTCAAAAAAGCTAGTAAACATTCAAAACTTAGTACGCTAAGTTAAGCCGTGAGCGCAGTGATAACTCATTTTGTTAGGGTTGTGTCAGCAACTAGCTAGCGTTAGACAGCTGTGGAGGAGACTAATGTTAGCTAGACAACAAGAACTGGCAGCTCCTTTCTAAATTTTGATAGCCAGCTCAACCCCATGAGCCCGTCGCCTGTGTGCATACAGTCAGTCAGAGCTGACAAAAGTGTAGAGCTGCGATCATCCGCCTCAGGTGGTATTAGACATCTGCTACAGCCGCACCTGTGATCTCTGCCACAGCAGTATTGGATTCTGCAGATCAAACACAAGATCACACGGGATGGATTCCAGTGGGAAACCCTCAACAGCACAAGTGGTGATTTTAGCAACCAGCTCAGCCTTGACTGCAGTCTTCTACTCAGTGTATAGGAGGAGAGCTACAACAGTTGCCAGACTGAAGGTCAGCCACTGTACACCCCAACACTCTCCATCTTTGTCATGAGAATGTCAGCATAGAGAAGTGTGCATTTTTTTATAGATATGATTCAGTTGTTGATTTGAAATGCTGGTTTTCACAGGAAGCAAAGAAAGTATCCATTGACCAGGATCTGAAAAACATCTTGTCTGAAACTCCCGGAAGATGTGTCCCATATGCTGTAATCGAAGGTATGTTTGGAGCCTAAATGAAGTCACTGTGCTGTGGTTTGTACAGTTATTGAGGCAGCAGTAAACCAGTTAATTATATACTGCAATCTACAACATGAGTGCATCAGATCAGCCTATTCTGTATAGGCTTGAAATTACAGTCATGGTGATAGGTGAGTAGTTTTGTCAGTTGTTTGACTTATCTTATTTATGATACTTTAGGTGTTGTGAGATCTGTGAAGGAAACTTTGAACAGTCAGTTTGTCGACAATTGCAAAGGCGTCATTGAAAGGCTGACCTTGAAGGAGAAGAAAATGGTGTGGAATCGCACCACTCATCTCTGGTAAGTGGGAGAGCTATAATATAATGCTGGAATGTTATTGAATACAGGGTCATGTTAAGCACACTTTGTCCACACTTCACACAAGGTGAAGTGTGGACTGCTTATTTTTATATTATGTGCTGATGTGTTGAAGTGACAGACATAACAGTGAAATAGTAACAATGTTTTTTTTTTTTAAAGGAATGACACAGAGAAGGTCATCCACCAGCGCACCAACACAGTTCCATTTGACCTTGCCTCTCATGATGAAGCGATAACAGCCACGGTACGAGTCATGCGTCCACTAGACTCTGCAGAGTTGGACCTGGAGACCACCTATGAGAACTTCCACCCCACAGTTCAGTCCTTGACAAACGTTATCGGCCACTTCATCAGCGGGGAACGACCCAAGGGCATCCACGAGACTGAGGAAATGCTGCGTCTGGGAGAGAACGTCACAGGCGTCGGAGAGCTGGTCCTCGACAACAACCTGGTTAAGCTCCAGCCTCCCAAGCAGGGCTTCCGTTACTTTCTCAGCCGGCTGGACTATGAGTCTTTGCTGAGGAAGCAGGAGAACGGGGTTAGACTGTGGAGGCTTCTGACTGTGGTCTTTGGCGTTGCTGCGTGTTCCACACTCCTCTTCATCCTGTGGAAGTGGTATGTGCAGCAGAGGGAGAGGAGGAAGGAAAAGAGCGTCCTTGAGGAGTTCAAGGAGCAGCAGAGGAAACGCATGCGTGAACTCAATGTAGAGGAGGGCAGCGTGTCCCCAAGCTCGTGCACCGTCTGCCTCAGCAGGGAACGGGCCTGCGTTTTTCTAGAGTGTGGCCATGTGTGTGCCTGTGCCCAGTGCTATCAGGCCCTGCCAGAGCCAAAGAAATGCCCCATCTGCAGGGCAACTATAGACAGGGTGGTGCCACTTTACAACAGCTAATGCTAACATCATTGGCAATGCAATAATGTGTGTTTTGACACATGTCACAAAGGATATCTAATCAACACATCAACAGTCATAGTACACTTGGAAATTCAAGCAATTAAAAAGTCTGCTGTTCTGGCTTGAGAAATGTGTCCATTGCTTTACTTAGATTTTTTTTCAGTGTCAAGACATATTGGTAGATATAGGTATCTCTGGTGCTTCTATCTGTTGGTTAAAATCAAACCATTAAAGTTATAATTTTAGGACATGTACATCAGCTAGAGACAGAAAATGAAACACATCCTTCCTTAACCCTCCTATTATGTTTGAGGTCAATTTGACCCCAGCCAATGTTTAGCGTCTCTAAATAAACGATCAGCATCATTTTTTTTTGCTTCATATTTAATTAGTTTTCCTAATGTCATGGGTACTACCGGGTAAACATAAAATTCACATGATGATATGTTTTCAATGTCCTGTACACACTTTGTAACGCATCGGTTATAAATAACAAAAATGTGTACTTAGAAATAATATAAAGCCATTATTATTATTATTATTATTATCAGTGAGATTTTATGGTGATTTGCATATTTTTTCATAGTCGCCTAATAGGAATGCTGGAATAATAAGTGGGGGTGGGAGGGAGTTATGTTTTATTTAAAGGGCTATTTAGGTCATCAACAAAGAAACAAAGTACCTGACACATAAACTTTGGTAACAATTTTAGTTTTAATAATTTTGTGGAGGTTTAAACTGCTGGGGTCAAATTGACCCCAAACATAAAAGATGTTTGTAAATTTGAACATAACAGGAGGGTTAAGACACTGACAGATAATGATAAAAGAAATATTGTCCTTACTGATGAGTCAGTCTTTGATTTGCAAAAAGAGTCTTCCAAGTGTGTTCTCTGACTTTTTATGCTTTTGCCTTGTGGCAGTTTTGTTGATTTTGATTCTTTTATGTAAAGATTGAACTTTCACAAGGTCATGAGGTTGGTTCAAGGTTTAGGAATCAATGTTGCATTTCAAAGTATAGAGTATGGAATAGAGAGTGAGGAGAACGAAACCCGAAACCAAAGATGCGCTATGAAAGCTGCTCTATTCTGGTTATTCCTTGTTCAGGAAGGACTGATTGCGAGCTGAGCCTGTCCTGTTCTTTGTGCTTTATCTCCGGGTGCCTGCTATTAGGGAAATGGGCAGCAGGTGTTAAGGCTTGCGATGACTCCCTGGACAGTCAGCCTCACAGATAAAACAAATGGCAACACAAATCGAACTCAGAAGCATACTGCCATGGAGCAACCTGTGGCCCAACACAGTCATTGATTGTTTCAGAAACAGATTTTTGTTCTTTTCCATGTGTTTCCTTAAGTGCTTGCCTGTGAAATGAGCCGGTTAATCTATTCATTACCTGGGATGCTGGCTAAACGTTAAAGCCTTTATTGCCCGTTTCCTCACTGCAACCTCATTAAAGATAAATGGAATGTAGGACAAGTTCTGAAATAAATTAAAAAAAACATGACTCTAAGAACTGCTGTCAGAAATGTCATTCTCTTTGAGTGAAACCCATTAACAAACAATGTCGGGTCACTGAAGGATGCAGACTCCTACTGCCAGGAGAGGGGGGTGTTTACCTTGGGGAGGACTCAGAAAGCTACAAAAGAGCTGCAGACAAAAAACCTGTGATACCCATATTGGAGCTACATCTGTCTTTCCTTAACTTGATGGAAAATAAAAAGTGCGAGGAGACAAGGATGATGAGAAGAATAAGGCCTTTTCTTTGGGAAAAACAGAAAAATGACAGCAGGTGTTATTTCAAGTAGCATATGTTGTGAGTGGAGGTTCAATCTTCCAAAGTTAAATTTCATTTTGCAAGAAGGAACCTACACTGCAAGGTCTCCTTTAAATTAACTGCAACAAAAATATTGTTTACTCATGTAATAGGCAGATGGAGCAAACTCAGCAACTATACAGCAGCTGCCTGGATTTCATTTTGGCAATTTAAAGTCCCTACAAGTAGAACATCTACCTCAATATGTCTTCCTCAGACTATCTTTGATAGCATATGGTAGGTATCATGGAAACAGCCATCTGAGTGAAAATCAGTTCAATTTATGTTTTGCTCTCTATTTCTTTTTTTTTTTTAATTGTATGTGTCCCGGGATATGACTTGGCATGACATGTGCAGGACTGGCTGATGGCACAAGGCAGGAGCCTCAACCCAAATAAGAAGCAAGCTCTACTTGTTTATGGCATGTAAGTATATGTGAACAAACACACAGACGAGCACATATAAAGATGCATAAGTTCCTACAGCACTGGAATAATCAGGATAACCACATCATGAGTCTGATGCCAACAACAGAGCGCTGTACAGCTATGCTCCAGTATGTTAGCTGTCAACATGTTTCATAAGCACCCAAATTTAATAAGCTCTACATCTGTTGGGCAAAACTGCTTTACCAGGTCATTCCAGTGGTAAGGAAAATATTTTACAGCAAAATATAGACTTGTATTTTTTGTGACACTAATGCTGTGCAGCTACAAACACATAGGCAATTGTCATATAAACACTGGTGTGTGAGCATCATTGAATATGGTAGTGCTGTTTCATTGGCACTGGGCAAACTAAATTGATTGCTTGCACATAAATTAACCACCACAATTGTTGCTGTACCTAACATCAGGTGAGCATTAATCCTGAAATGACTGAGTACCATGCACATCTTGCGCACAAAGACTCAATGTAGACTTTATGGGTCTTTTGTTGAAAATACAATATAGTATGGCCAAATAACCAGAATTGGATTGCTCTCATGTTTTGCATGACAACGTACCACGCATAGCAATCTCTGCTTTTTTCCTACAATAATAGTTGAGCCTCATTTCTGTGTTGTTTAGTGTCATTTTAATCTGGGTGTACTTTGGAGAACAGAAAGTATGTTGACTTTTATGGTTTTTGAAGAAGCTGAAACACACCGTTGTAAAACGAGAGCTATAAAACGAGAGCTGTTGGCAGTAGAAGTTGAAACTTACAGATTTTGAAACTTGTAAGAGGAATTTGATCGGTATGATGTCAAGTGAAGACTGTCAAGTGTGAAATAGTGTCCATTAGTTCTGTATGAGAGATCAACCTAAACTGACTGAGAGTAATAAAATGAGGATGTCTTCAGTCTTGTCTCAAAAATATGGGGGACAGGCCTTCAGAATGTACTCAACAGTGCTAAACAAAAATAATTGGCTCTTGCATCTTTAATTTTTTGATTCCAGGGTAAGTCTTTCATCAATTGGTAACATAACAGCACCTTTGTATTTTTCGATTTCTGTTCAGCTCTTCTGCAGTCTCTTTTTTTAGGCAACAGATTTCTTACACTGACACAGTACTTGTGACCTTAATTGGGCAAGAGCATTTAAGGCTGAGGAACAATTGTTACATAAAAAAAGTAATGTGAGTGGTGAGATAAACTGAGCCAAAATATAGCTAGAATTAGCAACAAGCAAGGAAGAGCAAATCATGTTCCTGTGCTGTTTTGGCACAACTTCAAAAAAAAAAAAAAAAAACACAATACACTGGAGATCAGAGAGAAAGACAGCTTCCCAAACCACAGAGCATACTCACTCCAAGAATAACAACTAGATCTAATGTATGTGCCTTGGCCATGATATGAATATTCAAATATTTAGTCACAATGCCATTAATGTGGATGTTAAAATCACCAGCAATGATAATTTGTCGTAATACGGCACAATTGAGGATACAAATTCAAAGAATTCAAATAAGAAGCAAGTATTATATATGTAACACATTTAAAGGACCATTCCAGTAATTTTGAATGTTTGGTTGATTTACTACATTTTACTCATATTTTACATTGCTATACACCATTTTGTAAGTCATGTAGGGCGTACTGAAGATTTCACAACATATAATCAAAATCTCTCGATTTTCCAATTGGGATTTTTGTTTGAAACACCCGCCTTACAATGTTCTTCTTTTGAGGCAAACAAAGTTGTCACTATAAATTCATAAATTACAGTACTGAAAATTCGCTACGTAAAGTAAATGTTTCCTCAGGGCCTATTTTCTGGCTGAGAGACCATTTCGCTCTGCCCAGTTTCAAGTCATCAAAACACAACAGTGCTGCTGCTTGTAGGAAAACTAATGTGGATGATTTTATTATGGTGATGGAACACTGGTGTGAAATCTGAAAGTTAATTTTTATATCATGATGGAATGAAAGGAATCCAAAGGCTGGATAAAAGGTAGGAAAATGGTATTGGACTTTTAAAATTCGACTGCTTGCTTTGGGAAACTTGAAGTATTTACATTTTGTGGATATTGTGGTAAGCAGTCACTGGTATGGTCCTTTAACAGCAACATGAAGAGCTTGGCCCATACAGCAGAATGACGTGAATATCAGCCCCTCAAAATTACAAAAGTCATTAAATGGTGATGGAGTACGTCTCAATGATTTTTTGAAAACAACAGCCCACTCTGGCCACTCGTCCGGGGAGACCTGTTAAAATCAAAATCCAGGAGACACAGGTCAACCAGCTGGCTGCGCTTACCAGGCATCCACCAGGGTGTCAGACAGAAATAGAAAGCCTAGGTTTGTAGAAGCAATAAAATCATTTAGGGAAAGAAAGTCTTCTTGGAAAGAAATCAAATTATAATAGTCAGCGTCACATGGGCCATCTAAGACACAGGAACAAAGAGGGCTTGTGCAATGGGCCAGAGGTGCTGCTTCTAGGACAGGTTCTTATTGTTGAGAATGAATGGTCTGGTTCACCTGACACTAATTAAGACTGTAAAATGGCAGCAAAGTGAATTAACAGGGGGAGGGTGAAGAGCTGCAGCAATTTCCCACCGAACATGGTTGTCAGGCAGCAAGGGTGTTACGTGAGTTCAGGACGAGTTTCCTAGTCCATATGTGAACATGTTCTCTTGCTCTAATAGGATGCAGGCAGTCCTGGCCACAAACAATGCCAGGCCTATTCCAAAATGCTGTGAAAATGTCTGCAAATGCCCTCAGTACACTTTAAGACAGATAGGCACCTAGTAGATATTACAGGCTTATGGTTTCTTCAAACAGCACCATGAAAATAATTTGCATGAAGTATTGAAAGCACCCGAGTGGCTGACAGATGGCATCATATGCTAATTTGCATATCAATATATTTACTACCATTTCTGTTCCCAGCAGAAGCAGAGGGTGTATGTATGGGAAGCGCTGTGATCATCAGAGCTCTTTGGCTTAGACAAGCATGTAGTGATAATCAGCATTAGCTGTACCAATTTGTTGTCAAATACTTTGGGAGTCAGCAAATTAACATTGCTCCCAATGGATATAAACAAAAGTTGTTACATTTGTTACTGTTGGCCTTTGAGAAATGAAGCCACCAGGGAGGTTTGTAAAATGATTACATCCAGTGACAAAGTTGCAGAGTTGGCCAGCAGTGTTTATACCATGACATGTATTGGTCTGACGATGTCATTCTGGTGGTGCCATTCTCCATTCGCAGAACGTCGACTGTAGCATGACCCTTCCATTTTACTTTATTTTGAACTTAGATTTGTAGGATAATAGGAGCCAAACAGGTCCAGTTATACAGAGGTCTAGAGGAGGTATTTTTGGACGGTGAAGAGCTTGATTGTTGAGTCATCTTGAGAGGTGTAGTGTTTAATAGGCCTAAAGGCACAGCCACAGATTCTGCGGTCATTAGCCCAAGTATCATGGCAATCTGCCGATCTTGCCATCTTACTTTGTGATTCAGAGTCTGAAGTGTTTCCCCTGGGCCTTGCAGCCTGGTGGCCGGTGCATACATCAACCCAGAGTTTGTATGCAAGCCCAAGAATGCTGTCTTGTGGTGAGGAATAAGACTGCTCTGTTTCCAGTTTATGAGAAGCTCTGGAGGTGATTGATGCTGTCCTGGTGTGAACATTGGCTAATTCCCTCAGGCTTGCTATTATTAAGCTATTGAGGAGGTAAAAGGTTTAGTGGATTGTGCACTCCCTCCCTCCATCCCTCAGAGGTATAACTGCATCCAAGCAAACGGTGAATGCATGTGGGCTCAGACTCAGACCAAACAGAAATACACAAGACCTGTGTGCTTTAGATACTTCCTATGTTCCTCTGTCCCTATACAGTACAGATGTGAGAGAATACATCTTTCAGATATACTGTAGGGAAATAATCTGCTCGTCTTAGCACCATGAATAATCAATGGTATGTCAGCAATTGAAAAGGCAGTTTCCACAATGATTTGCATCAAATGCTGAAATCTAAAATTAGTCTCAGTTCCTCATCATTTTGTGGTACATGGAAAAAAATCTTGTTTTCATCTTTCATCTTTCTCTGGAAGGGAAGTAATCTACTGCTCTAGAGTGGGAGCCACTCTAGGAGAAAGGGGTAATGATGGGCATTGAACCAACTGTAGGACATAACCTCTCCATAGCTTACTCATGACCCACAGACAGGGGCCATGTCTGTGCTTCCATACCCTCAACTTGCGTGCCAAATCTGTCCCCTGCACCTGTGGAGGAGACAGATTTGTCAACTGGCTGTCCTATAGTCAGGGCTTGAAGTGTAAATGGGCTCTGTGTGCAAGCTCCCCAGCTTACTGGCAAAAGATGTTGTGTAATTGGGGCAATATTCTGTGCCATATGGATGGACTGATACCCAACCTGGCCTTATTATCAGGTTCAGGCTCATATAACATTTTTCAGTGCCATAGAAAGATGTTGAGCAACTAGCTGAGTGAACAAAGAGCATAAAAGTAGGTCTTTGGTTGTGGCACCGTGTGAGTGTGTGCTGGTGCATGAGGGAGCGACAGTAAACAGTTTGTGTTTGGGTTGTGCACCGCACAGGCCCCCCTCCACAGAGGCCTTCTGGTCATTTGTGGCATTTCAGCTGGGCAGTCTGCTGCTGCTGTGGGCAGAGCAGGCTTCAGTTCTGCCAAAGGCTCTATAAATTAAGGGAAGGATATGATAAGAATGAAGAGGAAGACATGTATTCTCAATTAAACAATGCTAAAATTTTTTAGACTCTACTAAAGCTACTAAAGCTGAACCTCATAACTTTTCCTTTATTGCCACAAAATGACAACTTTGTCTTGTTGATATTTTACAAGACCATTAAAATCCACTATGGCTAACACAGTTGTGTAATGTGGTGTGTTTTTTTCACGTTTCATGTATTTGTAGTGCAAAATGATCATAGCAGTCCTGAAAACTGGAGGATGTTTGTTTCTAACTTAGGTTTTTGCCTGTCATTTAGTCTTTTTATCATCACAGATGTATAACATAACTCCTAATTTGTTAGCATTTTGTGACTCAGAATCAAGTCATTTTTTTTACAGTTGTGCCATTGTCTCACAACAGAAATGAAGACTGTCATTAACAACTTTTGTGGTGTACACTTAATTGAAACTCAAAAGTGATGAGACTGATTTAGAAAGGCCTTATTGGCTTTGTTATCTTCGTTAGCTATGCTCCTTACTCTCACATCTGCATAGGTACTCCATTTGTGGTATTATATAAACATATAATCTAAAACCAGTCTTCTAGCGAGCTGGCAGAGAACATGCTCCCACACTGTCAAACAGTCACGTAATCATTGTAAGTGGCTCCAAATCTTCTCTGGAAGTATCACTAAATGTAACAGTGTAGAAGATATGCTGAACCACAAAATGGAAAAGGGACCAGATGGTATTTAGGATGGTTATGCCTATGGGAGGGTGCACTAAATACAGTGTATAAAGCCAACAGCATATGCTGTCTTCACTCAGAGATGCACTCAGTCAGTTTGATTAGTGATACACTTCTCACTGGTGCTCGACTGACAACAGAAAAGTGATTTTAAACCTACCTTTTTGTTCATGAATGGGCAGTACAGAATTTAATGATTAATTCCAAAGAAATTATTTTGAGTGCAAAATTATACAGTAAAAATTGAAGGATGGTAATCAAATTCCATATTTGTGTTTGCAGAACAAACTGTTTTGAATATGCAGTTTACAGTGAAGAAGACTGAACCAGTTGTTTGTTGTGTTATGTGTACACATATGTACGTGTGTGTGTGTGGGTGTGTATATAATTTTATTCTCACATACAGTATCTTAAATGCTATATAAGTGAACTGATCCAGTAAACTGCAGACACTTGTGTGTGTTTAGGTAAAAGGCAGGGAATAAAAGTTGATTTCAGCTGGAAAGCAAACACAGAGAGCCTTGGAGAGGTGTGATCGAAAATAGCCCAGTAGGATTCCATTTTACACCAGCAGGGCTACACATAGCCGAGTTATTCTGTATTATTCAAGTGATCGCATTTTATGAGCACCTACTATTCCAGAAAACCGTAGTTGTGTTATCCAGCCATATAGCTGTACCTTGCCAGTTCCATAACATTAGGGTCCAGAGTCTAGTCTAGAGATGTCTGTTTTCCAGGAGTGTACTGTGTGATTTGTTGACTCCAGATAGATGGTGCAATCAAACAGGAGCAATATAGACTCCTCTCTCCTCAATGTTTTTATGACACTAATAGACACTTTGTAGCCACTTTGACAGCCTTCATAACTGACCCTGAAAACACACACATCCTTGCTGCTCTTTCTCTGCTTTTACGTCCTATTATTCCCTACAATCAGAGGTCAGGGAAGAGACTATGGATATGGCTCCGTACATCCATTATGCTCAATTTCTGAGCCTTTCCTGGCCTGTTTTGGGCAAAATATGGAGGAATGATGGATTTTGAAACTGGGCTTCAGCTTTTTAAATATCAACCCGATAGGCCACAGCACCTCCTCCAGGCCAACATGGCCCTAAGTTTATTGATTAACATCTCAGATACCGATTTGTATAATTTGATAAACCTTTAGGGAATGATGTGTTTTCACATCAATATCCAGCATCTACAAAATGAAACTGACTGGTCCACCGCATCGCCAGTAATAGGCCAAACAGTCTCTGAGCCTCAAGCAGCAGTGCCTCAGACACTGCACATAACACATATGAAAAAACAACAAACAAAAAAACATTACACTCAGAGCAGCTTGCCCCAATTGATGGGGATGTCGTGATCGTCGCTGACTTGTTCCACAGACCCTTAACTGAAAATTATTTACCTTTATGACTGCCTAATATTTTCATTTGCCAGTGTTATGATGTTGAGGCACCGGCCTCCAAACTTTCCTAGAAGGTGTTCACCAAACTACCAAATAAGCGGTATGCGAATTTTGTGGAGCACAGGGAGTTATTTTGACTCCGATATTAAGTGTGGCCAGAAATCACTATCTCATTTGAGAAAGCAGCACTTCCTTCAGCCATTAGTCATGCATTAACAAGCTAACCACTCTTTCTCATTGTGCCATAAACATGAAAGCAGCAGCTCCGGTCCAACACCATGGAAACCCATGAGCTTCAATCTAGTCCTGTAGTGCTTTTAGCAGCAGGGAATGGTGCGGTGCTGATGCTAGGTGAACCATCAAAGACATAAATAAAGACTCTGTGTTTTACCCCACTTAGGTTTGAATTTCAATGCCACTATGTTGAACTGTAAGGTGAGAGCTATATACAGGCTTGGTGATGAAGATGAGATGTTTACCATACAGAACTCAACCTGCAGTATTAATTCAAGAAAGAATTAATATTAGTTACATTTTAAAGTAGATTACATTTCTCTTTGCATTGATATGTTTTTTTTCTGATACTGGATTCAGATCGTCATTATCTGTGATAAATTACAATATCCACAAAATGATCAACATTTTGTTTAATTTCCATGTAAGCTACAGTACACTTCAGTCGGCATTTTCACCAAAAGTCCAGGTGAAAGAAGTTAAAACAATAGTATTTTGTCTTTATTTTCCACTCAGCCAAGTAACTGGGAGTTTGTGAATTTTCATTATTATTATAGGTCAATGGTAGCTGTCAGCTCACCAGCTGTAGTGAGTATTGCTGAATTGTTAAAACATTCAACGAAGGACACAGTCCAGCAGTTCCTTCTTAACCATTTCTTTTCTACAAATGACAGCAAACAGGTGCTCCACTTCAAGGACGTTGTGTTTGGCATTTGTTGGTTCTCATCCTGCAAAAGTTGTTCCTGCACTTTAACCAGGAGACTCTGACATTTATAAAGTGTTCCTATTAGACTATTTTAGCCATACTATAATATCTCTCGGTTGATAAACCCATAAAACCTAGGTCAAGTTTGGCAGAATTTGCAGAATCCTGTTAAAATACAGTCAAGTCATATTGCTATAGTACCGTCATAACACAAATTGCAGCAGAGATTAATTGCTATACTGCTATACAGTTATGATCCAAATCTCTATCTTAATTGACGAAATAATCATATCGCATTTTCTTATTTATTTTATTTATAACTTCAGGCTCTTACATAGCAGGATGGCTTTTTAATAATAAGATCCTCTGAGCAAAGTAGAGCATATTGACACAAATGACTTATTTATTATTTCATTCGAATATTGATATTTGTGGTCCAATCCAGTGTATTGATTTTTCAGTTCAATTAAGCTCCATCCATGGAAATAGAGGTTAGTTTTTTTTGTTTTTTTTTTTTAAATCATTCTTCTCATTGTGAAAGGACAAATCAAACATACCTCTAGGCAAGATGTCTCTCCAAATGCACAGCATGGAAAGGATGTGACTTTTGAGTTCAAGGGCATTTTGTCTCTGGAAAATGAACACAGTCCTGATTCATAATCGCAGAGCAAAGCTATGCTGCAGTGAAAAGAGCTGATGAATTATGTATACAGGCAGCAGAACCATTTAGGAGAAGATTCCTTAATTGGATTTCAAGATGAGAAGGAGCACATTTCACTGTCCTTTCCCTGAGCTTGTTTTGCTGCTTTCTGTGTTTTGTACATTTATTTAAATTCTTGGCTTCCAAATGGATTTTGGTGCTTGTTAAACAATATTTCCATACTTAAACGATTTTTATTTGTAAACTGGTCGTTAGTGCTATTTAGTTATGAAATCCAACAGTGGGATATGGTCAACATTTGAGCACAGATGTTGACATTATGACTGGCACTGCTGCAGCTGTTTTAATCTCAGAAAACTTGGCTCAATTTGCCCTCCAGTGGTTAAAATGAGCAGCTGGTGTTATGTGGAAGATGCAAACGTGCACAAGGACAATCATCTATATCTGCCATTTAGTAAAAATATGTTACCAACCCCAGTATAAAAGTAGATTTGAGACACCACACCCATCTCAGTAACACTGTTTAATACATCCTCTCTGGCTCCTCACGAAAAGATGACCACAGATAGTAAAGATATTTACAATGGATATCATAAAAAGCTTGCTTTAAGACCACAACAAGTAACTATGAGATGAGAAATTAAAAGAGCTGTTGGGGGTATGTAGAGACTCAGTTTTCTTTTAAGGAATGGCAAAATTGAAGCTTTGGCTGTGAAGCATTGCTTTCATCCAGTAAGGTCCTGTTTTAACACTAGCCATGTTTTTGAAGGTCAAGTGAATTGGCAAGAACAAGAAATGGCACTCTTACCCATCACCGTTTGCTCGTCCAACATCCTACACAGGCCTACACACACCTCCCACAGGAATGTCACGGGCCAGGTTTTTCATTCCATAAATGTCCTGTTAAAATGTGAAAGTAGGCACGCAGGTGCTGCAAACTAATAATAACCCTAATCACCCTAACCTTATTAATAATAACAACAACTGTTTGCTTTGTGATACTCAGATACACAAAGTCAACTGAGCCTTACTTTTTTAGGGTTAATTTTTTCCTTGTAACGGTAAAAAAAAATACTAGAAAAATAACAGTTACCATGGCAACAGTTCATCAGCTACCTAACTCCTCCACCCCAAGTTGAAGATCCATACTCTGAGACCTGCCTCAGGACTGTTGTTGAGCGAGTGCCATCACTGATGTTTTCACTGTCTGTGTGGTGCACACTAAGGAGATATTGTGTAGTGGACTGGATTAAATTGGATTTAAAGCCCTCATGCGACTGTCTCCCAAAGAAATGCATGCAGCTGTAATAACCTGTGCTTGAGAATATTTCTCACTGAAAACACACTCTGCAGACATTTGACTTGTGAAAGCAGTAAGATGATTGCTGTGTTGTTGTGAGAAGTAAGGTGTTTCATGCTTGTAACCCGCATGGTTACTACTTCACCAGTCACCAAAAAGCAAGGTATACTCAAGTGCAAAAGCTCAGCTGCGTGGCCCCATGGAGTCAAGTGCAAGTGTTATGATTAATTCAGAATAATTACGGTCAGTGGCAGCCTCTCAGGAAACACTTATTTTATTTAGAGCTAATCTCATTCTTTTACATGTGCTCTGTAAACATTCAACCCATATATACACAGTTATTATCAGTGACTCATCTACGTTTGACCTTGCGTCTCACAGGATGTCGGTACAGGTGGCTCCACAACAGCAGTTGAGGGAGAAGTGTCTTGTTCTGGCCATTTGCTCAGAAATAGTTCATAGATCAATTTGGGGAGAGTGCTACCTCCATGCTTTTGCAGGCACGTCTATGGATTTGAATCTGGTAACCTTTAAGCAGCTTCTGTAATATTTAAGTCACTTCTGCTACAGTAATGGTGAGGAGGCCAATGTGGCACAATCGCAGTGCAATTATTACAGGAACTGTTTGGGCTTTTTCATCCATTAGCTACTTATACAGGTCAAGATTGCAGGAGAAACAAGCATGGCGGGCTAGTGGTCTCTCCTCGGGAATCCTCAGGCGACGGTGCGTATCCAGTGTGTGTCCAGTATGTCTCCAGAGAGATATCCTTACGAGGTGTCTGAAGTACCTCAACTGTCTTCTCTCTTTGTGCAGCAGCCTTTCAAGGTTGCTGAGTTGATGGAGAGTGAGGTCGGCCATCATGCTGAGAAACGTAATTTCATTCGCTTGTATCCAAGATCTCATTCTTTCATAGGTGATGGTTGAAGCAAAGATAGACTGATAAATTGAAATTTGCTTTGTGACACAGCTTCCTTCTCACCATCATGGTCCACTGCAGCGCCCTCATTAGTGCAGCTGCTGCACCTAACTGTGATCAATCTTCCAATCCCTTTTACACTCATTTTCAAATGATAACCTAATAAGGCTGCACTGCTCTACTTGAGTCATCTGCTCAGCTCTCACATGAATGAAACCTTTTTCTTGGAGAGAACCATTTGGCCACAGAGTTGGAGGTGCTGATCTTCATCCCAATCACTTCACACTGAGCTGCAAATCATTCCCTTGCACATCAAAGATCATAGTCTGATGATGCCCCAAGGATGACACCATCTGCAATCAGCAGAGATGTCTTCGTCTTGCCACTTTTGAACTACTTCAGTGGCTTCTGCTAAGGGAGTGGGGTTGTACCCTTCAGGTAGAGTTTTTCTCTCACCTACTGACAATGTTCAGAGTAAAGTCCAGCATTTCTTTGCCTGTGGTGAGAGCAGACATGTTCTATTCCCCTCCAGTGTGGCCAAATGGTTTTCCAAAACCTTTTTGAGGCTGCCTGCAAATCTTTTCCTGTGGCCTCTCTGAACTCCTCCCACACTGGGATTTTTGCTTATGCAACACAATAGCTGCAGCCTTTTTGGCTTGCCAGTAGCTGCAGGGGCTTCAAATTTAGATATAATGTAATGTGATGTGGTTGGATGATTGATCAAACCTCCCAGGTTAGACGTTGAACGTTTTGCTGAAATCCTCAGGTCAGTAGGGTTAATGGATTTCATTCACTTTCAGATACATTTGAAGTATATTTCTCACCCTTGCTTGAAAATAGTTTTCCATAATAGCTAGAACATTGCAGTTTGCTCCGGACTGTAGTGCATATGATTTTCAGAAAGCTCTCTCTGGATTGTGAGGATCTGAATATGATACTGTGTGGGTGAGAGGCTTTACTTTACTGTATCGTGCCAGTGACAACTGCAAACTATCAAGCAAATCTAACCTTTTTGGAGGAAAATGAACACTGACAGTCGTTGGGTGTAGTGCTTAAATTTGATATAGATTTTTTTTTTCTGTTGAGTTGATGGCATTAGCAATGCTCAACACGCCCACATTCAGCATTCAGTCATAAAAGACTGGCATAAGTGATCATATTGTAGGAGCTATGTTCTAAAATGCTGTGCTATTGAATTATTACATACAATGCAGACCTATTTTAATAGCAGAAATTCTTCCTGCTCAATATCGCGAAGTGGAAGAAAAATAAAGAGGACTGGAAGTGCTGAATGACAGTGCATGTGATCAGTTTAAAATGCATAGTGGGTATAGTATAGTATCATCGTTAACCATCTGTTTGAGCTGTTTTTTTTCTTGTTTACCTTGTGAATGCCTCTCTGAAGACACTGAAGAGTTATCTCATGGCACTACATTAATGAGCTGCTCTAGACCACTCTGCATTTTCCTCTCTGATCCTTCACTCTGTCTCTCTCTTTTCACTTCCTTCAGCTCTAAATGTATTACTCATTAAGTACATGTTGTACATAATATACATGTGCTTTCCCATCTAGGCCATCAGTATTAAGCTGTAGCATTACGCTGATGCTGCTGTAGTTGATGTTGTCAGAATTTGTTTTTCATATAGCAACATTTCTGGAATCAACAGGGCTGACTCCTGCGACCAGTGAGACAGACGGGGATCATCAGTGGTCAGTTTGGCTGCAATGAGCTGTTTTAATTACAGTCAGAGTAGGTTCTGCTGCTGTCATTTTGGAACTGCAACCATAGCAACCCAAATTTGATGCCACAATATCCCAGGAGAGTTTCAATTTAAACTCAAATTAGAGGAGATCAGCCTCAAGCCGTGGGCAAATTACTACTGTAGGCTACCCATGTTCTGTCGCAGCCTGATGAAGGAACCACTGCCTCCGTGTATGCATGGATTTTTGTGATCATATTTTTTTTATTAACAATTATGCATAATGACAGGTGAATGGTTTTGCATGTACATACTGTTGTCAGCGGCCTCCTTTCTTAAACTTAGCCTTAGAGAGTATGTGTCTCCATAGAATGCCTGTGATTTATAAAGGACTCTATGCCAGAAACACGGGTAATGATCCTGCAGTTGCTATGGAGACCTTTCTAATTGCAAATGTCAAACCATCAGACACAAGAAACAGGCACAACAGTACAATTATGTTAAGATCCCTACTTTACTCTCCCTTTTGAATATTAATCTGTTGTCATAAAACTACAGTATCGCAATTGATAAGATAATTGTTACCGCTGTCACATCTCTACATCACTATCACTCTTTGGGTTATTGCTATCCCATCATCACAGTATCACAGCATACTTATTGCTTGGCATGCAGAGACTATTATATTTCATATAAGAGATTATAATATTTTATCGAATACAGATTATTTTTATGAATATTGAAATATGTTTGGAAATAAACAATGTTTTAAATTACTGACAATAAGTCAATAGTTCATTTTACATAGACCGTAAGTGCAGTGAAATTAGTTGAGGCAATATGGTCTGTTTTGCCGTATCTTCCAGAGACAGTAGCCTAGCAACAACACACGTCAAAACTTCTTATAAGATTATTTAGAGAGAATTGAAAAATTTGGTAGACATTCTGTCTTTGCAATTGGATTCAAATATACAACATATGAAACCACAATGCTTTTTTTTTTTAAATAACAAATTGTCAGGTAATGTAATTAATGCAGATCTGTTAAACATGTCTCCTGGGAGGGCTTGGGGGGTGGAGGGTGGTGGGGGATCTGTTGCTCTTCAAAGCATTGTGCACCAACAGGAAGTGTTGTGAGATTTCTTTGATCTCTGAAGCAGGTTTCGGCGATGGTTATTGTCTGGCAACACCTTAATGAGATATCCTTAACCTAGACCCCAGTCTGTCATCTGTAGCTCCTTCCCTCCTGTCTTCCTTCAATCTCCCCTTGTCTCTCTCTTTCTTCCCTTCCTTCCTTCTCTTTACTTGGTAAACATTATACACGCTGTACATGTGCGTGCTTTACCGTGTAACAAGGTGGAAAGTGTTGCTGGATGTTGTGTTATCCTAATCAGCTCTTTAATTTCAAGGGGACACCTTATGGCTCCTCTTGTTAATGAGGCATGGGCTGTCTAATTCAGCAAGGAAATACACCTGATGCTGATGTCACCTTGACATCATATCATTTACTAAGTGATAGCAAGGCAGGCATTATACAGACAACATCTCACCATGGGACCTGTTAGACGTGGCAATATTCAGTCCAAATTATAGTAGATATGTGTATAATTTCTTTTAAGTGTGGTGCACTGCAAATGAAAGGTTTTTGTCATATTTGCGCATTATGACTGGGACATTAAGCTGGACTTGTGGTTGTGGAAAGATTTTATTACGTGCACCTGCAGAGCTGCTCATATCATGGACAATTATAAACGCACACCAGAAGCTATTCAGCAGCCTCAAACAGTCAACAATCACTGTAAAAGACACACACCACAAATTGAAAGGTTACTGTCGTATACAACTGACCCCAATACATGAAAAATACAACTCTTCACGGTTACAGCTGCACTAGTCAATTGCAATTACAGCACAAAAATATTACCGCATGATATATATTTCTCATTTTAGAGAGCAAAATGCTGCGTAATTGGTCCCAATATGGCAATCCAGCCATGAAACATCATAACATAAACACGTGTGTTCATGCAGGAGGTTAAATGCAACACAGCCTGAGAGGGAAAAACATACCTGAGGAAAAACAACACTGCAAGGGAATGAGAACCAGAAAAAAAAGCAATGTACTGAAACATTCTCAGAAAGAAAGAAACGAAGAAAGAAAATCAGTATTTTAGAAGAAAGAACTGGCCATTATTCAAGCTGATAAAGGTACAGGGAAAGGAGCATACAAAAACAGTGTAATAAAGAGATTACCAGAGAAACACATCATACTACATATTCTGCAGACTTAAACCAAGGTTAGGCACTTGCGGTCGATGAGTTGTGAGAAGGATAGCAGTAGCAGGGGCAGAGAGCAGGGCTGTCAGTCACTGCCCAGTTCAGGTCTGGTACTCCCTCTGAATTGAAAACCTACACTGATGCTTGATCAGAGCCTCTAATATGAGATAGATACCCAGACAAGTGAAAAAATACGTTACCAGGAAAGACATGCATTCATAGATACCCATCCAAACCACATAGTTTTAGATAATCAGTAAATCAGTCTTAACATATTTTGTATTTTGTTTAGCCTTTTGCATATTTTACTGTCTGCTGTTTTGAGAGTAAAAAATGGCAAGAATTCATAACAGCGTAATGCTAGCAGGCAATAAGACAGACTGGTTGCATTGCTTGCAGGTTAGCTGTGATTACCCAGTACAAGTACCCAGGTAGTGTTTTTATATATTATAACATATTTTTTCACAATACAATGAATTCAGAAATCACTGTGAATATCTAAAAACAGTATATGCAGAACATAAACGATAAGAATTAGTTTTCTCTTACAATTATTTTGCAGCATCCTTTCCATAACCAGACATCAATATGATGAAAATAATAGATTTTCCCACATTGTTGATAGTCAGCGGTCTAGCATGCTTGCTATTGAACACTGACATTTTTCTCAATGAAACTCAAACCTCTGGCGTAACTCTTATCAGACCCCATGCTAGCAGGGATCTAGCTACATATACGGCACCGATGAGGTAATAACTTGCACATGGTGCCTCTGAAGAGCCTGTGATATGTTTGGAGGAGTATTACACAAAATAAGAAGAAAAGACCAGTTACACAATGCTCACAACTGCAACAACAAAATCAGACTCCAGAAGGCATACTGTAGAACAGAGAATAGTGGAACCTTGGTTAGCATAGTATAATATGGGATTAAGTACTTTCAAGGGGTCTGTCATGCCAGTTTCAGACACTGTTAGGGTTGTAACAGAGCATGTTGAGCTGCAGGTTCTCATCCCAGTGTCTGAGGATGATAAAGAGCTGGTTGGCAGCAGCTTTGATGGAGGCTAAATCCCGGCCTTCTGGTATGTTCTGGGCGCTCAACCACATGCTGGCTTTGGCAGCGACCAGCTCCCACTCTATGAAGTAGCTGGCCGAGCTGTGCTCCAGCCAGGCCAGAGCCACAGCCGTGGCCCACACCATGCTTTCTGGATCTAGCATCTTCTTTGTTACGCCACCAGGGGACACTGTGGCCAGGGGTGTTTCCAGGCTCTCTGACTCAGAGCCCCGCCCACTGTCCCTTTGGGAGCTGGGGAATACAGGAGGTTCAGTAGTGGTGGAGCAGGATGGGCTGAACAAGGAGGATGCCTCAGTCCGGGGACTCCTGGTTGGATAAGAAAAGCTGTGGCTGCTGACTCCTTGCTCTGCAGACTGCCGCTGCTGCTGCTGAGATATTTCTGGTTCAGAGGGCGACCTGCGTCCATCACTGGTGCTCTCAGTACGGCGACTACCTGAGTGGGACAGGTGGCCCAGGCTGGTCCGGTGGCTGGTGAAGGGGGAGGTCCACTTCAACTTGTCCATTGGCACATTGATGGCATCACACAGAGCTATGTCCAGGGGAAAAGCCCCACAAGCCAACTGTAACAACACCTGTGGAAAAGGAAACAAGCAGAACTTTTATGTATTTAAAGGTACACTACAGCTAACACTCAGTTGGAGCGATCAGCCTTGAGACTCAACTGAGAAAAAACATGGAAGAAGAACATAATCTAATGGTGAAGTCTACATGGTTCTCATCTGTCGACCTCTTACTCATAGATTAATAAATTAAGTGTTTATTTCATGTTGAGTGTAAAGGGTCCTCAATTCACTTGACCCTCTGCAATTTTGCATAGTGCAACTTTAAAGAGCATTACCCATTTTCCCTGATGATCTTGAGATTCAAAGTAGCAATAATTACAGTTTCAAGTCCATTTTAAAAGTAGAGTCAGCAATTCAGGGGAAAGATTGTTGATATTTGAACTAAACAGCCACTTTTACCATCCATCTCACTCGCACTGTCTCCTTTCACCCCATCTCTTCTCCCCCTCCCCTTCCCCCTGTCCTGTGCAGGAACACGAACACCTCCTGTTGCCCAATGGCTTAAATAGTGTTGTGTGGCCCGGTATGAGTCACTTTGTTTGTTTCCCGTTTACAAAGCCATAGCTGTGCCTGGACACTGGATTTTTTTTGTCAGCACACAAAGAGCAGACAGCTAGTGGATCATGAGGAGATATTTGCTGATCAAATATCAGTGATTTATACCCAGAATGGCTGACTACACCTATAAGCGTCGATTAACAAAGTAACATGCAGGTTCACATTTGGTACTCGCTAGACAGTATTTGGCGTTTCAGTTGCACTTATGGATCTGGTACCCACCAGAGGAATGTAGTCTTTGTTCTCGTTGTCACTTTCCCCAATCGAATCACCAGACTTGCTGTGTGATCGACACATGAATCCTTTGGCAGCCCGAGTCAGGAGACGAGTCCTGCTGAGGGCCAGTCTGACAGGAGAGAGGGGGACACACATGTAAGCCACAGTGCACATCAGACACTCTGCTCATAGCTTTTATCTGCTGCTGCCATCACAACTAGGACATTCCTTTCAATAATCCTTTTGTGAATTCATAAAATAACCTTACATGCCAATCACTGTCAAGTATAATAATCATTTTTTTTTACTATTATCCCGGTAGATGTGATGACTTTCAGAGAAACCCGTCAAGGGGCAAAATTTTAGATGAGGAATGTTTTCCTTTTCATATAAGGACATTCATTTGACATTGTAGATTAGACCAGCAGTGGCCTATCACATGTCTTTGAGATAAAAATCCTCTAGAAAACTGAAATCCAAGCCATACAAATGGATAGAATAAATTGTGTAAAAAAATATATCTCTGCAGTTAAACAGAACAGAAATTTCCATAATTGCAGATCACCAAGGTATGAATCACCAAATTCACTGAAGTGCCTGTTTGCTTAATTAGCATACACAGTGTTAGCAGAGCTTGCAAATACAGTCCTTCAAGGTGCCAGACAGTCTGCGATTCAGCACGAGCCCCCACATCACCCACCTGGCAGAAAAAAGGCTCTCCACCGATTTCTGTGATTGGTCTGAGGTCACAGACGAACTCCTCTGACAAGCTGAGAGAAAGACAGGGCTGTGATGTTACTTTTCTATTAACTTCTCAATATGACTCCTTCACATATTCAAGAGGTAAGACACCAGCCAAGATGTAACAGTGACAGCACAGACACACAGTGACACAGTAGTCCCCAGCTAACCTTCACTGTGTGTATTGTCCATGTGTGCTTACAGAAACTGTCTCTACTGGGCTTGTGAGTGCAGACCACAATATTGTGTTGACCTCTTCCACCACTTGAGGGACTGAAATTACAATAATCTGATATTTCACATTAGGAAAAATATAACTGTTCCTCAGAAAATGACAAGACGCTGCCTGACAGAATTGATGAGATACAGCAAATTCACGGGCAATGATGTATTGAACTTACCGTCTGTGAAGCTGCATTTTTCCCAGCTAGAAGAAGAGGGTGTGCTGCACGGAGACGCTCCATCCTCACCTAGCACATTCAATGAAAACATTTCTAAATCTAACAGAGTCACAAGTTGTTCATGCCAAAAGTATGTGTTGTTGCTTTTTGTGAATGTTATAAAATTATTGCCTGAATTTCAATCAAACAAATCGATTCCAACATTTATGTGGGTCTGGTGAGGATAAACAACATTATTTGACAAGACTGTTGTGATCCACTGGGGTGTGTGCTCGACTGTGTGCTTCTTTATTAAACTGGCAGCACTGTGCAGAGGCTTGAGGAACATGAAATACCCTCCGTGGCTTAATCCTGCTGTTGCTATGCCACTACTGACCGTTTTGAAATGTTGTGCCCTTTTTCTGAAGTTGAAGTATTTTTAACTTTCACTGCGCAGCATGCAGCTCTCAGTGCTGCCGAGGACATGAAATGCTGCATCCTCTTGATTTCAAACAGCCATAAAAATGCATAGTAACATAAACAAATCTTCAATCACTAGCAGAAAACATAATTCCTCCCTTAAAAATGATATTCACTCTATTCCATTCATTCTAATTGATCTCTTTCTACAGCCCTTATTTTATTTCTTTTCCTGGCACTTTGCTCTCCATTACTGTTTGTTGATCTAGGAATTTCTTCTATATTTCCCTGTTTCATCTTTGGGTTTTTTGGTTTTGTTTTTTTTTTTCCGGCCACAATGAGGATTAAGTCGGGGGTTGTTGTTCTGTTTTATTCGCTACAAGCTTGTGAACCAGTAAACATTGATTAGGGCTCTAAATAAATTTAAACGTAAAACTAGGAATTGAAATCATTCAGGATTGACAAATGTCGGCTAAAATGTAATGCCTGCTTCTATGAATTTCTACGGGACAAATTTCCCCATTCAGACAAAGTCGATCACATCGTAAGCACAGATCCACACAGCCTGAGTCTTACTGTTGGGCAGCAGGATGTCTTCAGGATCCTCTGACATGCAGCCAGACTGAGAGCGACCCAGTCCAATGGAGTAACCTCTGTTTTTCCTGCTCCCTGAGTGGGAGCTGGAGTGGGAGCCCCTCTTCAGACCTTCACCTGAAACATCAATAGCTTTAAACAAAGGCAGATTAAGGCCATTTTCACCCTGGAGAGCTGGCCTAAGCAACAATCTGCTACATAGAATTCACATCTTATGATACCTGATCAATTTTAAACCCTATGCAGACACAAATAAGTCTCTGCCAAAGCTATAAGCTATAAACAAGAGAGCTTAGGCTATTTTATTAACATACTGTATGTTAACAAGATAGTCTTACGTAAAATCCTAAGGCTGCTCTACTGATAGTGAATGGAAGAAGGGTTTTATAGACATAATGGCTCATCCAGGGTGAATTCATGCAGCTCATGTAGAGTGCCTTTTCTGGCTCATAGCTAGTAGCACTACAATGAAATTTAGCTCACTTTAATCAAACACAAATACATTTGTCCACAATGTCGGTGTCCTCTCTATGTTAAGTTCCAGCTTATTTCTCTTTAAATGACACAGATTAGAGTCTTTTTTTGGAGGACAAACTAAAATAATAGGAATTCAGTTTTTGCTCCAAGTATTGAGGACTTGCATATTCCTATTCAAACAGAAAGTTACATAAGCAATTTAAAATCTCACACACATGAAATCCAAATGGCTTACCAGGATTTATATATTCAATAGATGTCTGCAAGTACTCATTAGTGTCCAGATCAATTGGAACAAAAGCAGTGTATTTGCTCAGTATATTGCAGGCCTTGCTGGTGTGAATGGCATATAGTTGGTACCTCCTGCCAGATCCTGTGAAATATAAGCGTAATCATACATGATGTCAAAGTATTGCACATTAACGAGACATAATAATTGGATGAGTGTTGAATAAGAAACTGTCCATGCTGTAATTCAGTCTTTTAAAGGGGAATGGTTGCTGCATAAGTCTCAAATTTTCAGCTGAAGCTCACCGTGCTCAATCTCACACTCCTTGTCTGCCATGTGTTCAAAGTCCTGTATGATGGACCGTCCGGCCAGGTGATGGAAGGTCTCGTTCCACAGCTCCTCGTGAACCTTTTCCTCCCGCTCCCGGCCATTCAGGTAGGGCTCAATATCAAAGACCACCTCCCACTTCACAGATTTCCCACACAGCAGTCCAGAGACCACGGCCTTGCAGTCCCCCTTCCCTCGGTTGGCAGCACCCAAGTCTGAGGCATGGCTTTCCTGTGGGGTTTCTGCCTCACATAACTGGTGGCCATAGCCATCTGAAACATCACAAGAGCAGCATTTGAGTCCTTGATGTGCCTTTTGTCCCTCACTGTGTCTTTACACTTTCTAATGCTGTAGTATTTGAGCCCAAGGCTGAGCTTTGTGACTCAGTTTCTATTAAGTGTGACTCAGCTCGGGTTCACATTCCACTTTTGCTTTTTACTTGTAAGTGATCCTCATGATTGGACTTGTGACATTATTAGGGCTTGTATTGTAATGCATCAAGTTTATCACACACTTAATAATCACCCTGTTCTAATAGCCCGCAATAAATTTGTTTGCTAATAAGCAACCTCTGTGGTTTCATTCATCTCCTGGCTAATTTGCCCTGTTATCTGTAAATATAGAAAAAAACAGCCACCGCTCTGCTCTATCATTTGCCGTGACACTTCAGCAACTGCTGAAACACTCAGGCAAGGTCCCTGACTAACTGGCACTTTAAGCACAACCTTTCCCAAATGACATTTAGGAGGAATTCTATTTTGACGCAAGGACTTGTGACCATGACTTTATATTTCTTTAATCAGAGTTTTGATGGGATATTTAATTTGGCATAACGCTAAAGGGTCAAGTCATAATGTGTCTGACAAATCATGAATGCACAGCATTCCATATGCGGTGAATATAATAATTTTAATAATATAGTAAGCAAAGTTCTTTAATGTACTATGGACGCACGTTGGGCAGATACAGTGAATGTTTTAATACTCTTCACACTTTTTACACAGTATATTCAAGTATTCTTATTTTTTGAATGTGAGTGAATGGTGACCTCCTTGCTGTGGTCTAACCTATGTCTCCGATGCTGCCGACAGATGGGCTGTCGGTGGAGGATCTTGATCCATCTTCTCCAGCGACGCTGCGTGCTGCAGCCTGCACGCTGCTGCTGGGCAGAGGGCTGGCCTGAGGCTGGGGATGGAAATGAAGCTCAGAGTCGGCCTCCTGCTGCAGTTGTCCCTCTTGCTGAGGGAGAGGCCTGTGACAGCTGGCAGGACGCCCCCTGGAAGATGTGGCACACAGGCTTGCCAGCTGTGGCTGAATACAACAGAAAACAGAATTGATTATTCAAGCAAAATACTCTGGTGGAAGATGACTGGCACTGGCTTTTGACTGTCTGCTCACTAACAAAATTTTCATAAATTCTAATCCTTTCAAGTTACATTCACTTCTATTTGTAATTATGATTCTGTAATTCTGGTCTATTTATCCATTCTGTCCTGCTGTCCTAAGTCTTAGTTGAGTGTTGCACAGACTGTAGACTACCTCAACAAGCTTCAGCACCCATGCCCAAAAGATAATTCCCTCCACATTTAAAATAGTTTGAAAACCATGCAAACAACTTTAATAGTAAAATAGATAAGATGCAGTTTTGTGCAATACGGTTGCCGCCTCAGAATAATTCCGATAAATTCAATAGCTGCAGCAATACAGCAACATAAGGATTTTGAATGATATTCTGTTTTTTTCTAACCCAATATAGAAAGTGGATCTTCATGTGTAATATAGGAAATACAGTTTCTTCATGCATTGTTAGATTATAATGAAGACGCTCCCTAGGCAACATTCCAACTTAATTATCATTCAGAAATTTTGTCCCTCATTACAGAAGAGAGAACATTCCTCTTTTGTATTCTATATTACTCTCCACCCCAGTAAAGGGTCAGATGGCTGTTTTCTCATTTGTAACCAAATTCTGTGCATAAATATCACCTTTCCATATACAATCCACATCAAATTTGTAAAATAGGATATAAAATACAATCTCCCTGCTTGTTTGTGTAGTGTATGTGTGTGGATATACATGTAATGTAAAACTTGGCAGTTCGAATTTCTTGCAAGACAGCTCAGTTTGTGTGCACTTGTTCAGGATCTGTGTGCTGCAACTAAATTGCCTTTGCGTCACTGGGACAAAAACAAGTAACTTAACTGCTGACCAAAAATTGCATTACTTTAGACCAGTGTGAGTCCCCTTAGCAAAACAATCCCATGAATTTTGTTATTCCACGTCTGGGGCCATACCTGGAATTCGTTCTTCCACTGTGCTCCATAGTCAGGACTCGTCTGGCCAATAAGCTCCTGGACTTTTGCCCTCCTCAGAGGATTCTTCCCCACCACAGAGCTCGGGTCACTGGGGGTGTAGACCTTCTTTGCTGGGTTGTAGTCCACTATCTGGTTGGTGCTGTATGCACGTCTCCTTGGTGAGGTCTTACTGTCAATCCCTGAAGTTTTGTTCAAGGACAGGACATTCTAAGCACAAATACACTCTGAAATAACCATGTGGAGACTGCAAATGCTCAACTGATTGTGTAATCTTTATAGGTAATAATTTGTGACATTTTCAAATAAATCTATGTACTTTTTGCTACCACACTCAACTGATGACTAATGCAATAGTGCTTCAGCCTATAAGAAGTTCATGAAAGCTTTTACAAACTGTTCCAAACACCTACAGTACTGTTACTGGCAGATTTTTCCTAGAGGAAAAAAACCCGCACAGTGCACAAGAAGTGATGCGTGTTGCATTTGTGAACGCATCAATAGTGATTTGTTTGGAATAAATAGAAGAACTGGTTAATTAGCATGAGCACTGATTGCCACCTATAGAACAGCAACAACAACAGAACAGAAAATCAGAGGAAAACAACATCACAGTAGTGGAAACACTGTGATTGCCGGGTGACAGTGATTACAATGCCCCCCACGACTGCAGTAAGTCACCCTGCGTGCAATTATCGCATATTTTTTGTTGTATGTGTGATGTTCTGTGTTTGAGACATTGCTGCTTGAAGCTTGGTGGACTTTTTGGCCTGTTGACGACATTGTGGCGAGCCAATCAGATTCATTTTGTAGATGCTGGATATCAATGTAAAAATGTGTCATTCCTCAAAGGTTTCATCAAATTTTACCCAGCAGTGTTTGAGATATTGAACGTGAGGCTTGGGGCCCTTGATGACCGTTTAAGATAGACAGGTCTATCTCTTCAGCAAGGTGGTATAATAGCAAAATAGCAAACTCTAAACTTGGATCAAATCACGAATTCCCTCACTTATTACACATAACAGCTTCTTACCCACAAGGTCTTGCTCGACAGTGGCCGGGTTGCTCTCTGACATGGAGTCCAAGTAGGAGTCGTACAGAGAGTGAGAGTGTGGCTCTCTGTGGGGGCCCTGACTGTCAAAAGTCATCTTCACCAGGTCTTCCTCTTGAGAGTGGTAGAACACTGAGCTGGCTGACTCATTGGAGCGCATCATGCTGTATCGCCGCCTCTTATCCTGTTGAGATTGTGAGTGGGTGACGCATCCGAGTCAAGAGCTTCAACGCACTCTTATGCACAAGGCCTGATAAAAAGCGAACTCGCACTTCATTTCCATAGTCCTAGTCATCTCAGTGGGGCTCATTTTCAAACACTTTTCACGGGTGACTGATAGTCTCGATAGTGATATTTATAACATTATTTTGGTTTAGCAAACTAATCACAGAGCATGATAAGATAGTTCAGCACAGAAAATCATCATGTGCACAGGTGTCTGCACTTACAGATTTAGGGTTGGAATGGTAACGGGTGGTGTCACAAACTACGCTGTAGCCAATCAGACGGTCTCCGGGAAACAGGAAAGTGCTGCCCACAGGGGACAGCAACACTTCCTTGGTCTCAGGGAAGAGCCATTCGATGGCAATGTCACTGAGCACCGGACACATGGTCCTCTTCAGGGACTTGATCATCTGTGCAGCAACAGAAAGCAAATTGAAACACAAATCCCTCTAGACAGAATACACCAGTTGATCAGTCTCAGATATTAAGATACAGCCAGACCATTACGCGAAGTGGGCATCTGCTTTGACAAGGACAATGTTTGATCAATGTTTTCTTTTGACAGAATAATTTACTAATTGGTAACAGCGGCAGACACTCAACACTTTGCAACCACTGCGTAATGGCCCCCTGGTGACCTTCGGAATAGCTGGTTGTCACAGGGAGGGGTACACATGTCTCTGGAAATAAGTACCTTGGGTTGCAGTCTCTCTCCTTCAGCTAAGAACTCAGCCGTTCCTTTGGAAACGACAGCCAGTCCCTGCACGAGCCTCCTGCAAGCGTTCTGCCCAATGCCGAATGTGTAACATCTGCACAAACACAATGAACACTGCAGCTCTACAGACAGATCCACAGATATGTGAGCCTAATAAGATGCATCTCCTAGGGATGTATACTTATTCAACATGAGTTAAAGAGATGTTCTACTGGTGCATGGTGAAATATTGCAAAAACCAAACAAATCACAAAGTATAACCTCCAGAAATAATCTAATTTGTGAATCACAGCTATGGAAAACACAAACAGAGCGAAACAGTGAATTATTTTTCATGCTGGAAAGTAAAGTAAAGGCATGCCTGCAGCCCCTCAGAGTTCTCCAGGGAGGTTTGGTGCTGCTGAGTTTTCATCATGGTTAAAGTCTTAGATCTGACAGTTCCATTCCTTACAAAACAGATGAGCTAGCTATCCCATACCACCAGTTATGGCACTTTGCGCATTTGATGAGGGCAAAAAACAAAAGTGGTGACTAAAAAGAAAACATGACCTTTTACATAGCTACAAATCTGACATGGATTTCTGGAATAGAGATTCATTGTCAGTTGCTGTGGTCGCTGACTGGGTGCTGAATTGTGGGCATAGTGTGATAATGACCCAGGATGTGTGGATGAATTGGCCAGGCTCAGTGTTGCTAATGCAATCATCTGAGGGCAGTCATCCATTAAAAGCAGGAAGACAAATGTCAATTATTTTGAGAATGACTCGGGAGAGGTACTCACAGTGTGAGATTATAGATGCAAAATGAAATGCTTACCCTCTATCCTGCAGCCCTATTGTGCCACTGGTGTTCATTCTCAGCAAACAGTTGATGTTTGCATCCTGTAGAGAGCCTTCCCATATCCTTACTGTAGCTGGATTTATTTAAAGCAAATGCTGCTTTATCTAGAGTAGCTGTCAGAATAAAATATGGCCCCTTTGGACTGTTTGTACTGGTATATATTGTGCTATACTGAGAGAATGGTTCTAGTGCATTTTCCCAGGTTTCATTTTGAAAGGATTACAGTTCAATAACCAGGTGTTGCATATAAGCCCCTGACAATCCCCAAGATTTGATTACATGTTATCAGTGGGTTGTGTGTGGTCCATTTGCATAATGAGTATAAACAAAACGCGAATCTATTATTAAGAGCCATTTGCTTTAATAGAGCATATCCAATCTTATGTGCTCATGCCACTGCTGTCGCTGTGGCTTCTGATAACGTTATGTTCATTCTGCTTTTAACTCTATAAAGGCGAGCAGCTACCTCAGACACCCATCCATATCAATTTGGGGTATGTATTGCAGTGCCTGTGAGGATGATTCACACTCAATTGGGTCACTTTGTAATGGCTTTGGAGCCAATAGTGAGAGACAAAGGTTGCCAAAGTGATAAAAAAGGCACAATATTGACAATCTCAAAAATAGTTTGTCAATAATGATTTCCCCCAATTCACCTGAGCACAGGTATTCCAAGAATGAAAATAGAGTCCCATATCCAGGTTGAGTGGGTTAACGGTAATACTTGCCTGATGTAGCGTGCATGGCTGCGTACCAGCTCAATAACTTTGCCCGTGTTGCTGACAGCCCCGTCGGTGAGCAGGAAGAGCAGGCGAGGATGACCGCTGTACATTGGCTGCCTCAGGATCCAGTTGAGTGGTGCCAGGATGTTGGTTCCCCCCATGTCAGCTCTGATTTTCCTGATATACTCACAAGCCAGAGCCAGGGCTTCCTGGACCATGGAGATGAAAGAGAGAGAGAGAACATACAGATTTTTCAGCACCATTTGTAGCACTGGAACACAGGTAAGACCCTAAAACCAACAGCATACAATTTATTTCATCTCCCCGAATCATGCAGAGCTGCTACAGGCTCCACCTCTGTGATGAATGCAAAAATTTCACATAATCTTGCTCTTCCACAACTAAAAGAAGTGACTTCACTATTTCTGCATGCAGTCACATAAGGCAAACAAGAGCTCCCGCCAGAAAGGCAACCACGTGGTGCAACACAGGAATTAGGCCAATCAGCTTCTTCTATTGCCACAAAAACTTGAATTAATCTCCCTGCAGTATCAGAAAAAGCTAATGCTCACTAGTTTTAAATCAAAACTAAAATCATGGATGAAATTAAGCCAATCACCATTCATAAAGCCACCATGAATGTACAGTAAACATTCTGTAAACATGGTGGCTTTTATGCAACCTGCCCAAGGACAGAGGATGGAATTTCACTCTCTAGATTATTCTGAGGCAGGTTATTAATGATCCATTGTTCCTGTCAAATAGATACATAAAACAGACACAAATCAATATACCTCCTCATAGTTCTGACTGGTTGTGAATAGTGTTTTGAACGTAGAACCAAAGCCTATGATGTTGAAAAGGCATCCAGGCACAAGGCTCTTCAGAATCACCACCATGGCATCCTGAGAAAGAGACCAAACACACACAGATGGTGTAGGAATGGCACAACAAAGACAAATATCTTTGAAATGATTACAAAAAAACATAACAAAGTGAGAGCAACTAAAGTCAATGTTGACCTTTGTGATCGCACATATTTCCCCTGCAATACAACCATTTATAAGCAGCTCTTCTGATGTCAGGCTCACTGGGCAGCATGGTCCTCTACATAGCTGTCATCTCTGCACAGCAAATTCAAACGTCAGTTTCAAGAGGAGCAGCAAATAGGCTCCATTTCAGTATTTCCTCGCAAAGCTAAAGGCTGTGCAGCCGCGCCATATTATATCAGCATGTCTGCTATTTGATACACTTATATTGCAGATGGGCAATTTATAGAAGAGTTTTATTTTTTATGATGAACAGTGCATAAAACCAAACCGAGATGAGCTATGACAAAATGTCTGTGCACTAGGATGACAAAGATACAAGAAAAAAAATCAATTCTTTTTAGCACTACCACTGATATACAACCATTTTTTAAGGAGGCGGTTGAGCTATTCTGCAGTATTTCTTTGGAGACCATAGAGGTGAGGAGTTGTTACATCATTCAGCCGGCCGGTCTTAAGCTCAGGCCCAATAGTGTCAGACATACCCAATCAAAATCTGAGCATGAGTCACAAATTAACGTCAAACATTGCATCATGAGCCGGGGTTAACCAATCCCAATCTGCTACAGACACATTAATTATGCAGCCCAGGACAATTTTGGGCCTTCTCTAAAGATTTGGGGAGGAAAAAGTCACATTAAGTCTGAAAAGATCTCTTTCTCAGGGCTAGCAGTTGGAGGATCTTTAGTGAATAGGAAGCAATTAAACTAATCAATACACTAGTCTATAGGTAGGTCACTACACACTGTCTGCTAACCACATTTATAATCTTCAGAGACTGAATCAATGTACACTGCTGCCAATGAGATGCACTTTAATGTATCATTTTTATTTGATATAAAAGCTATTTCCTTTTAAATGTGTATATTCTAATGTATCATATTTCATTGCATCATATTTCAGCTGCATCATATTTCATTGCATTTGGCTGTTTTCATTTAAGAAAAAATCATCCAGGGATTTGCTGATTGTGTGTGATGGATAGCAATTGGTATGTTTATCAATGTATACGAATGCATCTACATGCTGCCTCATCTCCCTGTGCAAGGAAACCGAACATGACAACATATCAGTGCACCTTCACACGATTAATGTTGATGCCACTCATGCTGCCGCTGCGGTCGATGAGGAAGATGAATTCGCCATGCACTTTCCTCAGGTCTGAGCTGATCGACTTCAGATCAGGGCAGAAGTTCAGCATGACCACAGGGTTATGGAGGATGTCCTTGTGGAGCCGCTTGTGAATGATATCTACCTATAGGCAGAGTGAGAAAAGGCAAAAGAAAAGGAGAGAGGCCAGCACAATCAGGTAAAAAACATGAAACATGGGTAATCAGTCAGCATGAGGTAACTGGACTGTCTGTAAATGTATGCACACTGTGATTCAACACTCAAAGAGGGTAGCTGGAGTGAGCATCCAGAATAGGCTCACCTGATTTTGGAGAGAAAGGCAGACTAGATCAACTGCACATAAGCAGGAAATTCCAGGCTGGATGTTGTGAGCCCTTTGGAGGGTTTCCATAGAAACCCCTTTTTATCACACATGGTTTTATGGCTAAGTGCTTTTCCCTCATTCTCTTGTTGAGGTCTTGTGGTCTAATTGTGGCTGATGTTATGAATGTACAACAAGGTGCACTGGCACACACTCTTTTTTTCTCATAAATGTGTAAATTGCCCTAGACATGCTGTTGCAAAATAGTGTTGCTGATCTGATTTAACATCCATTCAATATAAAGTGACAAGGACATTCCTAGTAATACTGTGTCAAGGCAAAGCTGTAGTTTTTAAGACAACAGCCAAAATGAGGGCTAATTTACCTGCCACTATAAAAAAAAAATCTAAATAAATTCAAAATAAATACAGCAGAAATCTTTTACACAAAGCATGTTATCTTCATCGATGTTCCGCATATCCTTTTGCTAAGATATTCTTTGACTGCTCCTCCACTTATCACTGTGTGAAATGCTGATGACATACTCACTTTCCTCTCATTACTCGAGTCCTTCTTGGTGGCTTTGATGAAATCGCTGCGGCCATGAAGGTGCTCATCATACTCCTCCTGGGTCATGTCTCCATCCTCGATGAGCACATGTGGCAAATGAGGCTCTAAAGTTTGGACACCGTGAAATTTTACATAGACATTCCATCAACATGACAATGTGCGCCAGCGGCAATTACCCTGCTAATAAAGCAAATGGACAATGCCTGATATTGATCTTAAGCAGCAGCATGGGGCATCTGTAGTGCAAAATGATTTCTATGTTGACATAAAAATGAGTAATGGTAGTGACTCTATTTATAGGTGTTTGTTAAGAAAGAAAACAAACAGGCAAGAAAAATTACCTTAGATCAATAAATAAAACATGTGGACCGGATGACTCTGCTGTTTCTTTCCATAATGCAAATTTCCCTTCCACTGCTTTAATCATTTTTACAACACAAAACCTGAATTTTCTGATTGCACTGGCCTCTCCTTCTCTAAGCTGCTGATGAAAATAGAAAATCCCCCTCCGCAGCATCCTGAGGTAAACCAGCCTCCAGCAGGCACTCCATTTCTCTGTTTCTCCCCATCTCTCTGCCACGGCTGAGTATCCTTGATGCGATGGAAACCACAGCACCACACCGAGCTGAATTGAATTGTACAGTACTGGCCTCGGGTCTGTTTGTGGACAAAGCCATCTTAAGAGGCCTATTGGATAAGCAGGGCCAGGGCTCATTCCTGCCTCTGGGAGACAACTGGCCAACACATAGGTCACGACAGCAATGAGGGAGAGAGAGGAGAAGAGAAGAAATACCTGATATTTGCACACCCACACAGTCTGGCTCTGAGGGTATGGTGGATAGTTTGTTACCGTGGGGAAACACACAAAGTGAGGCGGTGAATCACCTTGCCACCGATCTGATTAACAATATGTTTCTAAAAAATGTTTCAATAGACACTCTGGAGCGCTGGCTGATGGTTTGACAGAGCTGAGGTGAACACTGTTTCAAAATATTGTAGTTCAGAAAAAAGGAAGGACTAATTGGGGTGCCATGCCGTGAGCGAGTGTTGAACCTGTGTACCTACCGCTGGGATAGATGAGGATTTCAACAGGACAGTCATAAGTGTACTTGTCAGCCAGAGTGATGACTACACTGGTGGCAGAGCGGGCCAGAGGGTCAGCATCAGCACGGATGGCATGAGAGGGACTTTCTACACCTACACAAGGAAACCAATAAAGCAGATAAAGCAACCAGCGGCTACAAGCCCACTTGTAACAGTAATAAAAACCCAAAGGTCCCCAGTTGATCATGTCTGCAGGCAGCTCCTTGGATTGTGGCAAGTAATACATTATGCATCAATGCCATCGAGTGCTGCTGGACATGCAATTACAGGTTGTGCAAGCATGGAAAACCCACCAAAGCTGTGATTATGGGGTGTAAAAATACGCAACGATATGCAAGTCGTGATGTTTATAGCGCACATCAGTTGGTGCTTTCTGCTCTTGCTGTGCAAAACCAGTTCACAGATTGTTCATCAAGTAACCAAATAAAAACAACAATTATTCACCTGAGGCACAAAATGATCCCTTGCTGCTTATATTTATATATGTGAAAAAGCACAGAAGCCCTTCAATGCATTACATACGTAATTACACAGCTCCAACCCCTGAATGCAAAAGTAAAAGCTAATGTGGACCACCAGAAGGCATGGTTACAAGACAAATCAAGTGATCATACAGTACAATTTACACCTTTATGCATCTAGTTGATTACACTTTACTATCGACCGGTGGTGAAGGGTGGTGAGGTGTTACAGGTTTGTTCTCTAACCTGCCAGGAGGTACGGAGCCCGTATCTCCAGCTGGAAGTTGAACTCGTAGTCCATGGAGTTGATGGCCTCCTCCTCCAGCAGAGAGGCCAAACACAGTTGAGAGGAGTGCGGATTTTGATCATGATTACTTGGGGTGCAGGTATGCCTGTCCCTCCTGCAGGCGGCAGACCATACAAGAATGAAATGAAAACATTTACTGGTTCTGATACTGTTCAGAAATCAAAGTATTCATTCCTGACTATCTGGTTTGAAAGCGCCAGAGCTAAATCCACATAAAAAACACCTCTCCAATATGTGATATACTGCATTTACATTAACAAGATAATGTTGGGGTTTTGTTGGTGTTCTGGGTTTTTCAAAGAATAAAAGGTCTTACTGACTACATGTTTTTGTTCTTACCCTCTGGAGAAGTTCGGGGACAGGCCCTGCTCCTCGTTGATGGTCCTCTGTACCCGAGGTGTACACACTGGTGGGGAGGAGACCCTGATGCCCCCACTGGGGAGGGTCAAGAGCTCGGACGAGGTGCTGACCAATATGTTGACTGTCTCCATAGGAGGGATGACCCCAAGGTTAACCACTAACACTGTCCTCTCCAAATCTTCATCCATCACTATTTGTCCTGTAACACCAAACAATATCAGCAAATCCAGGGTTCATACACTTTTTACCTTTGATTTCCAATGTCTTCTCCATGAATTTTAGCTTAATTTCCATGACCATACGAAATAGAAAATCTGTTTTAACACTATGTTGTGAAAGTTGGTCTATATTTCAACTCCTGGATGTGCTACTCTAGAACATCTGCGTAAATGACATACACCTACACCTTTAAAGAGCTTTTTTCATGATTTGATTCCAGCCCAAGTTGAATCAACAATTTGCAGCTTTACCATTATTTGGATTGTATCCATAAGATTATACGTTTCCATAATTTATCCAGAGTATTTTTCAAATTACAATACTGATTTTTCAAGGTTATCCATGATGTATGAATTCTCTAGGGATCAGTTGGGCTTTTTCCAAAAAACAAAGAAATAAAGAGATGATATTCAGGTCCACTCATAAACTTATTGCCGTTGCCGTGTTGGATTTTCCAGCCTTTTTTAATCTTAACACATATCATAAATTGTACTATGTGCCCCCCGTAATACACTGGTTTGATCAAACATAAATGTTTCAATGTGCCAGCTAGTGTAAAGCCACCCAGGAACATAGCAGTCATTTTTAATGAGGATCTAGCCTTTTGTATTCAGGTAAGGAGAGTTGTGCAGTCCTCTTTCATTCAGCTAAGAGCCATCTCTTAAATTTCTTGGCTCTTCAATCAAGCCCTTTTTTAAAAATTATACTGCAATCTTGAGAAAGTCAATCACATCTTCTTGTCCTCCTCTTCATTCCTGCCTGAATTAAAATGCTCTGCACTTCTTCCATTGGTAAACAGTGAATAATTCACATAATTTCAGCTGTGGTATGGTTTCTGTGGTTAACCACTGGTTTACGAATTGGCCCTCAGCTATATTGCTGATCTCCTAACCCCTTGATGTGCCAGTACACAGGTTTAGTTTGCGTGTCTTACCTTGACTGTGAGACAATTATTTGACTTTAAGGAAATGCAATACAAATAGAAAAAATATTATCATTCCACATCTCTTTTGAGCGTCTATTGAGTTAATGAAAAACAAAATAAAAAAAGCAATTTTATGCTTGTCTGTCCTCCATAGAAGCCATGATATTACTTCAGCTGTCTCCATAATTGCAACCATAATTACTACACTTGATAACGATGTGTGAGAAGTCTATATAACAAAAGGCTCATTCTTACCGCTGCCACTCTGGAGGGCCCCATTAGATGCATTGCAGCTGTCAAGGTAACAGTCATCAATTTTTGCCTTGTCTTTGATTTGCAGCGTTATTATTTGATTTGCTATCATAGCTTCAAATCCAACAACAGTGGAGTTTTCTTCCAGTGGATAAATGAAGATTCCTGGGGAAAAAAAAAACAAAAAACAGAGGAATTAACCAGAAGCAAGCAAGCAGTGCATGCAGGCATTCACTCTCAACAGCAATGCTTCAAACCTATACTCTAATGAGAGGGGAGGCTTTGATAGTGTGCTTCAGAGCATGGGACCATTTTAATTGGTAATTAAGAGGATAGTATTCCCCTTTTGGCTCAAGTTTTGAAATGTATGCAAAGAAAAAACATAAATCACTTTTCTCACTGCCGCACACCTTGATTTGGTGCTTAAACCCTTACTCCTTAAACCCTTCAGTGTTTGCCAAAATCCCCAAGAGAATGCCCATGACCTTTAACAGCAAAGCTTTTATTGTGTTGGGTAATTATCGGATCAATCTCCTGCAGTGTACTCACCCTCGATTGCATGGTCCTCAATATTTTCATATGTCATGGAAGCTGTCAATGCCAGAGTGTAACCCCTGACACAGGAAGTGATGTCAGAGACACTGAGGGGCAGAGCGTTCCGCCTTTCCTTGTTAATAAGTCCGGGCATGGTGCTGGTTTTAGGATTCTGGATCATTGCCACATGTCAAAAGATATTTAAAAGAATAAACTCATCAGATAATGATATGTCAGAGTACAAATTAGGAGGCTGTTGGAAGCTTCTCATCCTCTTTTTTCCCTCTTATCCCTTGCATTGTTACCCAGCAATGACATCAAAGAAACAGAACCACAATAATGGCTGTGAACCTATATGAAAGCTGCTGTCCAGCTGTCTCTTTAACACATTAAAGTTTTATAATCATTACAAACTCAAAAATATTCTCCACAGATGAATCACAAATCATAGGATGAATAACACAAGTGTGCATTTGTAGTGTTTACATCTAATCTGGATCTGTGGGGAAGAAGCAACAGCAATTGCAATTTGTGCTGGTAACATCATTACAATGCACACACACCATGAAACAGAGAAGCAAAAATCAGTCACTCAAATCCAATATACTGTGCCATGCAAGGTAAAATGAAATATTCAGGGGCATTAACAGTGCTCTGGTAGAATGCTGCATTGTTGATTATGTAACAAGTACAATAAAATTAGCAATTGCTTCTGAACTGTATTTCTATGTAAATGTCATCTCATGCAGCAGCAATCTTTGTTATGTGCTGTCAAGGGTCTGCCTCCGCTGCAAGACCAGAGCCCCAACAGGAAGTGTTATGACGAAAGCAATTTCCATAGAGACAGCTCCGCTTGCTCGCCTGCAGATTGACCAGTAATCTCTCCAAAGTGTGCCATTACTTGAGATACAGTGAGTGACTGTGACCAAAAGAGCCCGAATAGGCACTTTCCTGCCTTTAGAAACCACAAAACCTTAAATCATGGAGAAAATTCAAATGGGCCTGGCTGCTTCCTCGGCAAAGATGAGGCAAGTCACAGACTCACGCCGCATAAGAAGTCTTTGAGGATCCATAATTTAGTGACAAATGAGGTCAGTCTTTCTAACTGTCAAACTGGGATTATGGGCTCCAGATGGTTATTTATGGAGAAGAAAAGGTCATACAGACACAGTTTAACACACCACTTTGCTATCTGTGTCAACAGTGCCATCATGTGTCCAGTGCACCGCAGACTAAGGAGCAGATACCAGCATTCGTCTTCTTGTCCCTCTGTGGAAATAATCTCCTTTTCCGGGCAAAAAAAAAACAGGAAGATTTAATTTAGGTAATCGCTTTCAACAGAAAATCTCGAGAACAACTGGGCTGTCAAATTTTCCATTATTGTCTATAACAAGAAGATGCTGTAACACTGGCTAAATGATGCAGACATCAGTCATCAATAAATAATCACAAATCAATGTGAAGGGTAAACATTCTGTAATCATGTGAAAAGTCATAAAGAATAAAAATTCTATAGAAAATGAAATATGAAGTTGATAGTTAGTGTGCACCTGTTTAAATTGCTGGCAGGTTAACACTGTATGTTTCTGTTTGCAAGACATCTTTTTGCTACAGTCCTTTGAGTTGTAGTAATGAGTGTTAAAAGTGTCAGTCCCCGGGTGCTTTGCGCCTGGTTGCTTTAGTCACATGAATCATCCTGAGTCCTTTGAGGGGGGCTAAGAGACCACCAAAGCATCAACTCTCAACATTTTCTGTCAGCATTGCCATACTCCTTTGCACTCATTACTGTCAAAACAGGGAGCAGATGCAGTGCAACCACCTGTTGAAATAGAATGCCTCTGTTTCTGTTTACTGCATGAATCAAGACACATCACTTGTGCTTATATTGCAATATAAAGCGTTTTCTCCCCTTCTCAAAATGACAAAGGTATATAACATATGAACCATTATATGCATGACAGAGAGACGTTGCAGCACAATAATGCATCTGACTTCGTTATAGTATTAGCCTCAGTGTCTTACCTTTCATTTGTGTCAATTGGTAGGTGGTGAGGATATCTCCCTCTTTCAGAAGTCCACTTATCATCAAAGATATCCTCCTGCTCTCCTAGATCCCTGTCTCCCTTGATGCTCTCTCCTTGTGGCGTAGAGGGAATAGGACTACTGCCACAGGTGGCAGAAACTATTGATGCAATGGCCCCAGCGTTAATGAGGGGTATAACACAAAGGAGAGGATGCTAGGTAGGAACCGCTGCAGCAATTCAATCAAGCACAGCAACATGTGGTTAGAAAAACTATGTTTTATTCTCTCCTCCTCCTCCCTGTAGCTGGTGGAGTTGGAGGGCTTTGCTGAGAGAGAGGGAGAGAGAGAGAGAGAGACAGAGAGAGAGAGAGAGAGAGTGTGCAAGAGAGGGGGGGGCTGAGACAGAGAGGGTCCAGTGTTACAGATAAACATCCCCCTTCCCTCCGCATTCATAGCATCAGCACCACCCATTCTCTCCAGCCCTCCCTGAAATCAATGACGAGAGCTACCATTCAAGTATCCTTTTTGAAACCTAGGGGATCAGGGTAAATGAAATGAAACACCAAGCGAATGAGAAAAGGGTGGGAAAAAGGGGTGGGTGGTAGGTGATAGCGAACACTATCTCCCTCACATCATCCTTAATTCGCTCTCTCTCTCTCTCTCTCTCCCTCTCCCTCTCTCTCTCTGTGGTGTGGTGTGACTGGAAAGCTCTTAATGTTTTAAATTCAATGTGGGTGTTTTGGCATGCTCTGTGTTTTATGATCACCCAGTCTGATCCATCTGTTTTCTTCAGAGGTTACCATGACAATCAATATTTGTCTTTAAAGTCATTTGGTAGATGTGAAAATGGGGATGGTTTTGTGTGTGTGGGTGTGTGTGTGTGTTAGCATACTGGTTGGCTGAAGCTCACCATCCGCTTCACAATTGAATTAACCTGCTGCCAATAAAATCCAGTGTGTATACCCCCCATC
>OMLB01026104.1:0-17237 GCA_900302555.1 Myripristis jacobus
TATAAAACTGTTATGATAGCAGAATTCCATGTCGCTGCCCATGTCTCATTATCTAGTGCCCAATTATAGGCTTTACATAAAAGTGGAACAAGATCAGACTGAAATTCTTTAAAAAACTCATTTGTATAACCATCACTTCCAGGCGACTTATGTGCTTTAAGTTTTTTAATATGGTTTTTAATTTCCTCCTCTGTTATTGCCATTGTAAGTGTGATATTTTGTTCTTCAGAAACTTTAGATAAGTTCAACTTTTGAAAAAATTGCATTAAATCATCCTTATTTACGAGGTTTTGGGTAGCGTCATACAATTCCTGATAGAATTTTGCAAATTGATTTGCTATCTCATTTCGACGCCTTACTACAGTCCTTACATTTTTTTCGATGAGCTGCATTACTGATACCCTTTTTTGCTGTTTTTTAAGTTTGTAGGCCAAAACGTTTGCTGCTTTGGGGCCTCCATCATATGTTCTTTGTCTTATAAAAGACAATGATTTCTCTACCTCCATATTCAAAAGGTCATTCATTGCTACTTTTACCTCTTTAAGTTCCTCCAATACTGAGGTTTCCCCAGAGGTTTTATGTTCTTTTTCTAATTCCTCAATTTTCTTCTCAAGTAATTACTGCTAATATTTTATATTGACATATTAACATCACCAATGTTTTGACTGACATGAGGATAAGCAAATTATGACAGCTGCTTAATTTTGAGGTGAACTATTCCATAAACCCTGCTGAGAGAGACATGTCAGCTCTGTCACTTTACTGCTGCTTTCCTTAAAGGTGAAGGATCTTGTAGGGAAAAGACTTTTTAGTGTTTCATCCCTCAGAAGTGCATGCACATCATATGAAAGGAATCCTGATCCAACACTTTATATGTAGTTGAATGTATATTTTTATTTTTGTTATTTTAATCCTGCTGTGTGAAGCACTTTTGAACGCTTGAGTTGAATTGAGAATTTCATTTAAGCAGCTGTATTAACAAGTGAAGGGGTGATATACTGGTTTTACCCGATACCATGATGAAAAATACTTTTGATGATGACAACAGAAGAAATTGAAGTCTCTCTCTCTCTCTCTCTCTGTCTCTCTCTGTCTCTCTCTCTCTCTTCTTTCTTTCTCTCTCTCTCTCTGTCTCTATCAGCATGCGGCAGTGGGCCAGGAGGGAAGCAGAGCTTCTGATCAAGCAGAGGGAGCAGGAGGGCCTCCCTCTCTTGGAGGAAAACTACTACAACCCTGACAAAATAGTTCTTCCAGCCGCTGGACAAGAGTAGGATGTCCAACATCCTCCACCTCATGTAACATGTATAATGTAATAAATGCTGTACTTGTAATTGTGTAATCCTTTGTGGACAATAAGTTCTTTCAACGGCAACCTGAATGTTTATTAATCGTTAATCAAATGTAAATCTGCAATTGTTTGTTCCAAATATGGCTGAAGATGCTATGAAGAAGTATAAAGCTTGTGTTTTGTTCAGTACGATGTGAGCTTGAGAGATTTATCCACATTCATTTCACGCTCTCGAGTAATCTTGGAAATGGGTCAACCAGCAAGCTAGCTGCACCTGGGTAGACAATATGCAGCAAAAACTAAATACATTTGATTGAACTTCTGCCTAGAGGAGTAAAGGCACCTCAGCTCCCAGTGAGTGTGTCTACCTCTAAACATCAGCCTACCTGCCATGTGGCTTCACTGATATGACACATGCATGTTTGCTGCTGAAGCATACAGAGGAGGAAATAATGTAAAAAGAACACACTGTTGATATGATATGATTGTTCATATGATAAAATAACAATGAAAAAGATGTACGAGTACATTTTATCTTCATTTTCTCCATGTACTCTTCCAAGAATATAAAATGAATTAACAAATTAATTCTAATGAAAACTGTATTTTCCCAGTTGTGTCCCACACCACGTCTTTGGGGTCATCCATATTTTTCCATTTGTAATATTTAATTAAACTTGAATTAACACAGAAATGATTTGGTGACCTTTTGCTACCACTTGGGATTAATTTCACACCTAAACACATCTTGAAAATCTTAATAAATCTTAATAAGTGCTTTGATGATACTTCATGCAGTTCACTTGGTGAGTGTGTGTAGTGTGGATGTAATAACATATTAGGAAGAAATTTTTTTCAGAACTGAGCAGTTTCCATCAGCTGTGCACACAGAACTTTCTCTCTGATTCTCTGCCCTGAATTTGAGTCAGTCTAGGGATTTGAATGGCACTAACCCTTTAATAAAAAAACTGAAATTAAAGATAAAACCACCATAAAACAATTTTTTCACAGAAATTGTTTGGCTGAAAGTACCTGGCAATGTGTCTTGCATTTCTGGGTCCGGTCTGCTCTTCAGTGGTCTCTACTTGTCATTCCCAGGCACCACGGCCCAAAGGAAATGAAGCCAAATGATGTGATGAATATTAACCCTTTGAAAACAGCACACAGTCATTTGAAAAAAGCAATAAGTAACTAAACAAGAAATGACTCCAAAATAAGAAAGAAATTATTTAAAAGTTAAAAGAAAATGACCCAAAAATTAGTCAAACAAAAAATACATATTTCCATGTAACATAATTTGAAATATATAATTATTGCAATTATAAATCTAGTTTTCTGCACTTTTTTGCTAGCTAATTTCCAGATCATTTTATAGAAACCTTTTTCTAATTGTCTTGCAAATTTTTGGGTAATTTCTTGCTAAGCTGCCCATCAAGCTGAACCAATCAATCAATCAAGCTTTTCTAATGGACACCAGTCTGCTTGCTGCAACTTTTCACAAGTATATAAATACAAGAAAATCTGACGTCGATCCTGGTTTTAAAGGGTTAAATCAAAGCAACCCTGAGCTTGTTGCCTCCATAGACCAATGTGTGCTCAGCAGGCCCTCATGGATGAAACAAAAATTAGTGGATTCATGTACCTGTGCGTGCACACCGGCCTGCACCTCCTAATAGAGAGAGGGGAGAGGGGAGGACAAGCTGCAAAGGGCCTAGGCCAGAGTCAAACCCAACCCAAGTTAGCCTCAGCAGCATTTGACCATACAGTTAACCATAACCTGTCATGCCTACTGATATGCATGAGAAAAGTGCTTGTCTTTTCATTAGCTGTGTGAAAATGTGTGTGAATTTGAAGAGAAAGAAACGTCCCCAGTAGTCTTGGTGCAGGTATCACTGAAGTGCTGGAGAGACAAAGGCAAGCTGCTGACCAGGATGTTGAGGATCCTCTGGGTGACGTGGCATCAGCAGACATGACAATGGTGCATATTGCCAAAAACATGTACCAAATGTAAGGGACGTATTGTAAGGAAAGTGCATTTATTTTGGACTTTTCACAATAGTGTGCTTTAATACAGGTGTTTCAAGTGGCGCCTGTGGTACCGCCCTGGTAAACAAACAGCTACGATGCGACAGCTGTCAGGTCACAACACACACCGGCCGAACTCTTAACAGATCATTTGGTGAATTAAAGCTGCCAAACATCACCAGGAAGAAAGCTCTGGTGTGACGCCCAAACCAGATGCATGTCAAGAATAGCATCAGGGTGATACACACTTGTAGTTACACCAGCAAACTGGGGGAGAAATCCATAGCTGTCCTAATAAGCCCATGCATCATCAGCTGGCTCACCTAAAGAATATTACTTTTAACAAACCAATGTTTTAATAGACTGGCTATTCTTGCACAAAATAAATATATTACTCATTATCCAAACAGTTTTGTGGGTAGCCGAGTATTTTTCTGAATGTTTCACCAGACACTGAATGATTTGGACACTAAATGTAATGTTGCATAAACTGTAGTGTAATAACCATCTTAGTGCATCAACTGGAGACAGTAGCAAAATGGGCATTTATTAATATGACTAAGATAAAGCATGTTTCTGTTGATCCTCATAAGTGTTGATCACGTGACCGGTTTGCCGCCTGATCATGTGATGTTGCTTCTGTTTGCATAATCTTCCATCTCAACTGTCAGCTGGTAAATAAAAAATACAAACAAATAAAAACTGATTGTTATAGTATACCACCAACATTTGTACACTTAATCGTCACATATGTACGCACTCCGCAGTACATACATGAGTTTATGCCAGATTAGGAATAGATTTCCAACATATTCCCGTAAATTAGCTGTAATCTTTTTTTCAAACTTACTGACGACTGGCTGTAGTCAATTTACTTCCGTTTTCTACACCGGTAAAAAAGCACAGGGAAGGGCGACCCAGTCTTTCGGATGATTGGCTGAATCAACAGTCAATCGTGATTTTGCCGTGTCCTATTGGTTAGAAGTCCGGGATATGGGCGGATGTTATCGGCGTGGCACCCTCGTGGGCGGGACTGACAGGTTGGAGAGGAAAAGAAAAAGAAGGCGAGTGGCTCAGGCAAAACGGTAAAAAATTATGTTTAAGCCTCTACTATCAGTCCGTTTCTGTGTGTTCACGTTATATAGCAGCGTGCCTGTCGAAGCGATGCGATAAATGAAGCGTTTGAGGTTGTTCTCGGTGTGGCCGGCAGGTTAAAGAGGCCCTCTGTCCCGGGAAACTAGGCAAAGTTAGCAGGCTAACTGCTAGCCGTCTGTGATGGTGACGGAATGGGAACTGGCGCTAGCTGGAAGTTAGCTGACACACTACTGAATCAGTGACATACGTCCCTGTCGTACACAACAGGCCGCTGAATTTACCAAATTAATATTACATCACGTCGGTAACCTAGCTGTAATGTAGAGCAGGTCACTGGAGGTTGAGATGGCAGATGTGATATTATTTTATACACAGGGATCAATAGCACAAGTTAATTAATTTGTATTCGTTAGCATACAAAATTAGCTAGCTGTGGCGATGAGGAGCTGAGCTGAAAAGTCAGTGCTGTTACTGTCAGGGGGGTAAGGACTCAATAAACCCACCGTGCAGTTTGGACTGTGGCTTTTGGGGCTTCGGCTTGTTTTATACATGAGGGAGAAATAACATCAGCATTTCCAATGTTATCTGTATTCTGTCTTATTTGCAAAAATAACACCTATCCATTCAGTGATTTGATAACAGTATATGAAATCAACAAATATTATTTGAAAGGCAAAAGTCTGCTTTAAAACAAGCATGAAAATAGTTCCAGTGTATTCATTAATTCTTCAGTTAAGTGTGTGGTTGTGTGGCTCTCACACAGTGCATTTGTTTGTCACACTCCCAGTTCAAAATCTAATGGAGACTCTTGATCATGTAACTCTGACACCCTGGAGGTCCAGCCATCACTGCTGAGAACTTTGTAGGCTGTATTGTGTATTAAAGAGCTAATTTTTTATGGTTTGCTTTTACACCCCTACTTATAACTGTTGGCAAAACTGATTTCAGCGCATCCATGCAGTGTCTGCTCAGTCAAGTCTCATATATGCATAGTCAACTCATAGAGATCAGTTAACACAGTGTTGCAGTGGTGCGGCTATAGTCTGCGTGATTTAACTGGAGATCTGTAACATCATCATGTCATCATCAGGTAGTTATCCACTCAGTAACTTTGTCAAGATCTCAGGATTCAAGATTTCCCTTGAATTTAGGAGTCACTGCAGTGATGTCATCATCAGAGGGATGACTTCTGTCTGGGAGGGAGCTGAGGATCCATTTATGAGCTGAAGGACAAAACTTGACCCTTCATTCAGACAGGAAGCTTAAATCACTTGAGTGTGTGAAAGCTTGAATTGGAAATAAGCAGTGGAAGTGGCACAATCAATGCTCGCATTTTCTTGGAAAGACGATGTACTTTAAACTACTTCTTGGTGATATTTGTTTCCTTAACCTTGGCAGCTAGCACCAATGTTGTCTAATAGGGCAGGTGCAGTATTTATTATTTTTTATGGTCAGGTGTCATCTTAGTGTTATATCCTGCTGAAAACAGACTTTGCTGAGCTGTAGCTGTTTTAAGTCATAAGTGTTGACCAGTTGTTGCCAGACAGTTGTTTGGATTGGATAAGTGCATACATAATCAGATCACAGCCAGGTGCCTGTTCACGCTCTACATCGATAGGCATGGGATCTGTCAGGACCTTTAACATTCACTAACAATTTCTAGTGCCACACAAGTGCTGATCATTAAAAACATGACATGTTTTTACATATGAGGATGATGTGCTCTTCACCAAAGCACAGCCACACATGCATTTAACCGGTTAGAGGTGAGAGACAAACAGATTGCAGGACATGTATGTTCAGTGTGTATGGTTTTTATGTATTTCTGCTTGAAAATTTTAGAAAGTGAAATATCAGGCATGTTTATCCAGAGAGAAATGGTGTCAAACAGCACCAAATTTGCTTCTCTAGAAACACTGTCAACCTCACCATGAATCACCAGACTTTTGATATAGTCATGCAATCCTTGTGATAGCCTTCCCTACAGCAAGACTCTGAAGTCCTCTGACCTCACTGGTTTTCATTCCAGCCACCTAACAGGGACTGATTGAGTCCTGGGATGACATGTTATTCACTGCTTGTTACAGCAGAAAACCAGCAGTACTCTACAGCTGGTCCTCAGCACTGGCATTGGATAAAAATGTTTTGTTGGCAGAAGGTGTGGAGGAGGGTGATTATGGGACACAAGAACTTTCTGTTGAGCCGTCTGGGGATGTCGTGGGTCTAATTCAACTAATCATCTGTGACAGGAGATGTTACCTTTGTATTTTCAACGCCTGACCTGTTCTTACCCACCCCCTATCTCTGTCCATGCTAGGTTTTTACTCTAGTGATACTTACATCTGGTCATGTGGATTCGTAAATGTTTTATTTGTGTTAAGTTTGTCTGTCTTCATTCCCAAATGTTTGTTTTTCCTCCAGATGGCTGCAATCCGAAAGAAACTTGTGATAGTCGGGGATGGAGCTTGTGGGAAGACCTGCCTTCTCATAGTGTTCAGCAAGGATCAGTTCCCTGAGGTTTATGTGCCCACCGTGTTTGAAAACTATGTTGCAGATATTGAGGTGGACAGTAAGCAGGTAAGCTTTTAACTATAATTGTAATGTTATAAAATCTGAAGGCCATATATTTGTTTCCTCAACCTTAAATTAGCCCAGTAACAAAGCATGGGACACATGGTCTGAGGCTCTGAGCATCAGCAGTTCATTTCAGAGCCTCTCTTCATGATGTATGCGCTCTGAAAATGAGTGCATACCCCCAGGTTGTTCTGCTAGTCTGACCCAAGCGTCATTTACAGGCTTTTCTGTCCTTTTTTTTCTTATTACTGACACCAGTTACATTATTGTGTACTGAAGACTGCTGCTATTGCAAATTCACTGTTACCTCCAACAGCGTTTTTCAACTTAGTCCCCTAGGCTTACCTGTCCCGCTCCAGCCCTGTCGTTTCACACCTGATCCAATTAAGGACGACACCTTTCCATTACACCTTAATTGAATCAGGTGTGCAAGAGCAGGGTGGGAGCCAAACTTTGCAGGACAGATGGGTCTTGAGGGCTTCAGTCACAAACACTGATTTATAACACAGCTGTATACAGTGTCTCCCACAGCTATGACAATTTATGGACGAATTATTTAATGTCATGAGACCAGTATTTTCAAGGTGTAAAGTTGGACTGGGCAAAAAACAAATGTCATGATGTCTTTGACCAAATACCTCTGATGATATTGTGACTGTATTATAAGGATGACTGTTGGTGCTTTCATAGGATATGTAGAGTTTTTATAACCAATCATAAGTAATGTGGATATGGTGGATACCAAGCAGGTGGAGGCAAATAGTAGAACAGAACAGTATATTATCATATCCTAAATCCCAGACAAGATGTGGCCTTACAATATCACCATATTATCAATTCATCACCCGGCCCTACTGGAAAGTCTCAGTTTCACATAAGCTAATGGAAATGAAATATAGAATTATTACACATCCACCCCATTGTTTAGGCTGCATTACAGATTCTTCCTCCATTCTGCTTGTGTTGACAGATACAGTGTGACTCAGTAGAGATTTGTTTTGCATTTTAGCTGCAAATTATTGTAGGTCACTAACCCACTTGTGAAATTTGGCACTATTACTTTTTGTTTAGATGACCACCTTGGTGAGACTTGTCTGCATCATGGCATCCAAGATGAATTGAGGATGCACATTTATTTGTCAGGCTGCTAATTTACAGTACATGTAATTTTAACATTGTATACTGAACACTGGTCTGTTCCGTGTACTACTCATGTACTGGGAACTAATGTGTAGTGTAGTGTAGCTTTTTCATCTTGTAAAATTCATAACGGGCGGCCAAGTAACCATTCAGCTCTCTTATGAAAATGACAGTGGGCTTACTAATGGACAGGCAGTTTAATCCCTTTCTCATAAGTTGGTCATGTCAAAATATTGTATTGTTATAGTACAAGGCTGCAAAGTTTTCTAAGTATCAAAATACAGAACCCACTAATTAAGATTCCTGTAATGTAATATCAAATTTGTTGTCCATATAGCGCAATACCTTGTGTTGGCATTAAGTGTAGATAGAGATGCAAGCAAATGTTAGAGAATATTATGATACAATCTGGTAAAAGAGATGATTAGGCAGCTTCTGTGAGGCTGGAACAGACTGGGACCGCAATGCCTCTTCATATGGTGGTACTTGGTCTTTTGGGCTGGGTGATATGGGCAAAATCAAATATGATGGTAGTTTTGACTGAATACCTCATTATCGATATTGTGACAATATTGTAGGGATGACTATTGGTAGTTTGATAAAATGTTTACACGCTAAGATTTTTGAGAAATAGCCACTAATAATGTGGATGTAATGACCAAGCAGGTAAAGGTAAATAACAGAACAGCTACAACAGTCCATTACGGTCTGGAAATCCCTTTGCTGTACTGTAACATCTGAAACCAGGAAGAGACGGTTACATCATATCACTATATGTAAAATCCCAGACAGCAGTTTTATGTCATGATATTGATAAAATATCAATATATTGTCCAGCCTTAGCCTTATGTTGTATTGCTAGGTAAAATGGCTCCAGCTGCATTCTCATTGTGAAGCATGTCATTTGAACTATCAATAAGAAGTGGGTTGTATTAAAAACTAATGTATTAATACTGTAATAACTATAGTGGTTGTTAGTATTGTTAGCAAGTATTTTTTGAATTCATGTCCTAGAATAATAAAATAGAGTTAAATGGTTGAGTGTGCCATGCAGTGTCAGTGAAAGAGGCTTGAGACATGCTGAACGAGCTGTGATCTGGCTGGCTGTTCCAGGTGGAGCTGGCTCTGTGGGACACAGCGGGTCAGGAGGACTATGACCGACTAAGGCCTCTCTCCTATCCAGACACAGACGTCATCCTCATGTGCTTCTCCATCGACAGCCCTGACAGTTTAGGTAAAACCACGGGCACCCTGTTGTTCTTTTTGTCATGTGTGTTTTGGCTGTGTTTGATTGCTCCATGTTGGAAAATTAACATGTTGTGTTTGATACAGAGAATATCCCAGAGAAGTGGACCCCTGAGGTCAAACACTTTTGTCCTAATGTACCCATCATTCTCGTGGGAAACAAGAAAGACCTGCGAAATGATGAGCATACACGTCGGGAGTTAGCAAAGATGAAACAGGTGAGTGAGTGGACCCGTTTCAAATACTGAAACGTCCATACCAGTGATCCTGAATGTTTGGCCCATTTGCTACAATCTACCAAAATGTTGAAAGTTAAATTACAGTAAAGATTTCCTAACATATAATCAAAATCCCTTGATTTTTAAATATGGACTTTTGGTTGAAACACCCAGCTTATAATGCTCTGCGGCTAAAGAAGTTGTCAACATTCATAAGCCTTAGAACTGATAATTGGCTGTGTAAAGCAAACATTTCCCGGGGACTGTTTTCCAGCAGAGAGACTGTTTGACTCTGCCCAATTTCAAGTCATCAAAACACAACAGTGCTGCTGCTTTTAGGAAAACTAATATGGAGGACTCTGTTACTGCGCTGAATACTGTTGTGAAGAAAGTCTGATGTCTCTGAAAGTTCAGTTTCATATCATAGTGGAATGAATGGCTGGATAAAATGTAGAAATGTAACTATTTAACATGTAGCATCACTAGTATAGTCCTTTTAAAGTGTTTAAACCTGCAGGGTCCTTTATGTCAAACATGAACATCCCCACTCTTTGCAACTGAATTTCCTTGTCCTTACTAGTCATTCCCTTACCTTAAAGAAAGTGTGACTGCATTAACATTTTCATGATCTACCAACCTGTAAATGTCCCTAATCCATTAATTACTTAGTGTGCACAGAATAATATGCTGGAATAAGATACAGTATTAGTAGTACTTGTTTTGCCTTTGACATTTATTCTATCGTAACCCTCGCCTTTTTTGTTGTTATTCTGTCCATCTAAACAGGAACCAGTGAAGCCAGAGGAGGGGAGGGACATGGCTAACCGCATCAATGCCTTTGGTTATTTGGAGTGCTCGGCCAAGACGAAAGATGGCGTCAGGGAGGTGTTTGAGATGGCCACTAGGGCAGCGCTGCAGGCCAAGAAACGAGGCAAGAAGAACGCCTGTCTTCTGCTATAGAGTGCTGGGAGAGACGGGAGTGGGAGGGAAGGGGAAAACAAACCAGGCCAAGGAAAAAGTATGCATCCCTCTTCTCTGTCTGCCTTCACACTAAGACGGGCAAGATTTCACGGGGATTAGGGATGGGGGAGAAAAAAAGACAACCCAGGCCAAAGGAAATAAGAGATGAGAGGTCAAATGCGATGGAAAAAACCAGAGTAAACACATTAAAGGCCAGGGTGATTGCTGTTAGCTTTCAAATGACTAATCGTGTGGTTAAGATTTTTCATTAGACCCTCAACTACGAGAAGGTAAAGAGAAAAGAACATCACTCAACCTTACAAAGTGTGGTTAGTGCACTTAGGCAGGCCTGCCCGTTCTTTGATGGGAGGATGTTGAAGATTGATTTTCTCTTTGGCCCTAAACCTCAGCACTATCGTTCTGGTCGAGACAAGTTCCAGAAGAGATCAGGGGCATCACATTGTATCCAAAAAATTATATCCTTGCCCAACTTTTGTCAGACTTCCATGGCTTGCAGTGTGTCTGTGCTTGTCTTTCAGTTCTGTCCAATCATTCCATAGGTGTTTTTATTTTCTTTGTTTTCCCCTATGGATAAACAGACCACCCTAACTTCATGTGGACCGGCCTTTCTCTTTTACAAACCAGTGGTCCACTATTATAGTTCATTTGATACAGTTTTCATTAATTTAAAAAGCTAAAAGTTTTTATTTTCATTTGACCATAAGTACATTGGATTAAATACTTGGTTAATGAGACCAACTGATTTGAGTGTTTTATATAAGCTTGTTCATGTATTAATGAAGAATTTAGTTGATGCTTAGTTGGGCTCTCGAGTCAGAATATTTTATTGAGTTGATGTGGACTGTCAGACACACTGTCAGGGTTAGAGAAGGCGTAGGAGTCTGTGTTCAGTTTGAAGTACAGGCTTCTACAAATTGGCTTTTTCCTCTTTAAGATGTATTGCCTGCATGCCAGGCTGTTATTGGGACTGTTTTTAAAATTTATTGACTTGTATTTGCCTTTCTGCCAGTCCACTCACGATGTGTCTAGAACTATTCTTTTCCTGTTTCATTTTCTGTTGTACTTTATTTTAACTTTGTGATATTCTACTGGCTTATCGTTTTTGTATTAGTTGCACATATTTTGAAAAAAACAAAACAAAAAAAACAACTTAACGAGTTCAATATTTGAAAATAAACTCATGAAAAACACATGGAATTATTGAATGCAAACAAGTATCTCATAAAAAAGATTGGTTATTTGTGAGAGGAAGTCTTTTGTATACAAATGTATCCTCACATTTCTCCAAATGTCTTTTTAAATGTATTCTAAAGGAATAAAATTGTAACAGGGAATGACCAATTGTGTTATTGCTGATATGTTTCATTTTTACAAAAAGACTTAAAACAACATTTGATTATTATTCAAAAAACATGTATTTGTCATTTGCTGGGAGAAATGTGACTAACCACATAATACATGAATCTTGGCCTCAGTTTTCACAGTGCTTCACTCTATAATGTTTGATGGAGTCCAGCGACAAATTCTTGGTAAAACGGCTCTGAAAGGAAAGACAGATTAACATTTGGTTACCATCAGAAAGGATCTGTACTTGTCCGTGAGTTTCAGAATGATCACAGCTAATACTTTGCGTACGACCACAAACCTGAGTCCGGCTCGATGAATGAGTGTCTAATCAGGAAGTCCAACACCACCATGGCACAGTTGGGTTTGAACTCATCAGTAACCAGCAGCTCCTTCACCTGAAACCAAGACAAGCAGCTCAGCTTTCAAATACTGCACCAGGACCACAACACGCACCACACCGACAGTTCAGCTGGCTCTCTGACATCTTGACCTGGAGATCATTGAGAAAATGCTCTGCTAGAATATCACAAAAGCACTAACCTTGTCTATCGGCAACAGGTAAAATTCTTGCACTTCTCCATCCCCGATTCTGGGCTTGAACTCAGCAGGAAGTTGCAAATCGAAGACAAACTGACTCTCAGGAAATACTCCTTCCTCATCCTCATACGTGTAGCTAGAAAATGTGTTTAGATAATCAGCTATGAAATTGAGAGACACATGCCGTAGACTTGTTTTCAGTGTTGACTCCATAATGTCAGTGCTCCTACACAGCCCTTACAAATTGAAATAGGAAATTGCTTTCTATTATTCAAACCCAAAACTCATGCCAGTATCCGCTGATTAAATAGACCAAAAGTTCAGGTTCATTTTAGAAATGAAGGTTTGCTGGAAGCCCTCCCCTGACCACTATTACTACAGCAAGTCTGCTCATTATTCATCATCATAATAATAATACATTTTACTTGTATACCACTTTGCATGGTAGTTAAATAACACTACCTAACGCAAAGGTACCCTATTTAACAAAACATTACCAAGCATTAAAACAGAAACAAAAAAAAGTAAACTAAGATAAAAGAAACTATAAATAAGAACAGGCTAATTTCATGGCTTACTTGAATGAGGGGTTAAAATACAGTTTGTGTGAAAATACAGTCAAAAAGCAGGAGGCACAGTGGTTCTACCTGTTTTTTTCTGATTAAACTGACATCCTATGCAATTTACCACCATGGCAGCATAATTTTAAAGGTAACCTTGTGTCACACTCACACACATACCCCTGGATTACCATGAATCTCTGAGCTGGACGACACTGACGTCCAGATGACTGACTGAAGTGACCAACATGCCTGGGCAAAACCAAATTAATGACCTCGAGGCAGGACACATTTTCAGCTTCCTCACCTGACTGTGGTCACGGGACGAGCCCCCTCAGCGAGAGCCGCGGGGATGCACGCCTCCTCCTCACACTCTTTGACCAGTGTGTGTCTGATGCTCACCCCTGCAGCCAGCCCCCCTGCAGCCTTCAGTGGACAAAACACCACAGGACACACATTAAGAACGCGGTGTGTGGCCAGGGCGGGTCAGCTGCAGGCACAGTCAGTGTGGCTCACCAGGTTATCCAGCCGGCCCGGGTAGGTCTGCTTGGTGGCCGAGCGCCGTGCCAGCCACATGCTGAGCTCTCCACCCTCACTCACACTGTAGCCATTTATATGGACACCATACCGCTTCACACCAAAAAGACCTGAGGGGATTCCACAAAACACGGTTACAAACTTCACCTGGTGATTGTGGAAAAATTAAGAGAAGGTATCCTGGTAATAATACTGAAACGATTAATCGATTAATTAATTCAAGTCGACTGACAGAACATTAGTCATGTCAGTCAAGTAAATACACCAAACTTTTCCTAGTTACAGCTTCACAAGGGCTTAGGTTTGCTTGTTTTTTCTCCATTTCAGATGGTTTGGTTATATAATAACTTTTTTCCTTGTCAAACTAAGAAGGGAAATTTAAAACTTGCTTTTGGGCACTTGTAATAATACCTTTACTTATACAGAGTTTTTCAAAACATGTTACAAAGCATTTTTACAGACTATTAAAGAACAGTAAGCAAACGCATAATAAAATATTAAGATACAACACAGCAAACAATAACACAACAAACATGAAAAGCAAACAAATATTAAAGTCAATAAAAGTTGTGACAGGACTTGTCATTATTTTTAACAATGTATACACAGAGATTAGTCGATTAATCGAAAAAATAATCGATAGATTAATTGACAGGTAAAATAAACATTTGCTGCAGCCCTGCCTGGTAGCAGTGATGTGGATCTGTGCAGCCAAACATGAATATGAGGTGCTGATTATTGCTAATAATAAAGAACATTTCAGGAGATAATATGTAGCTCTTTGTAATGCCATCTGGCTGACGTGCAAGTCCTGCAAAGGCTTATTATTGTAGATTTGTTTTATGTAAGATTTGTTATATGTTAGTTTTAGTTTGATTTTTTATTATAGCATGGGGGATGTTTGTCAGTTTTGTAAGTACACAATATTATTTCAGTTAGTTTTCTTTTTCTTTTATAGTCTTTTTCTTTTTATTTCAGTTAACGAAAATGTTTGTTCCCTACTGGTTTTTTTTTGTTTTTTTTGCTTTACTTCTGGTGGACACTCAGTGGGATATCTCCCTGCTTGCTGGCCCATGCAACACCACTGCAGACAGAGCTGTGAGTGCATTTTTCACATGTCAACTTACTTGTAGCTGCTCTCTCCATCCACATCAGCGGAGTGTCACAGAACCTGGGCATCACTGGATACCTCTGAAAGCAGATGGTTTTGGTGTTACTGTGGGGGCTGCAGAGTGTGGTGTGTGTGTGTGAGAGCAGTGAGAGCTGTGCTGCACACACAGAGGTGGCCGTCCCGGGCCTCTCACCTCATCCCTCCAGCCTCTGAGGCACGTCAGAGAGGCCTCCCCCCTCAGCTGCTGCAGGACAGCGTCCACGGCCTCCGACCTCCTCCCGTACGAGTCCAGACTGTGGCACAGGGAGATAGCGCCGCCCTGCGGTGGACTGAACACCTCGGGATACTGTTTCAAGAAGGAGGCCATGTGGGGAGGAATCCAGCCGACCTGCTCCCCGGCGATCTCAAAGCGGAAGCATGTAGCCCGACAGGAGCCTGGGAGGGACGGACAATCACAGCTGAGACAAGCCAAACCACTCCAGCTACACAGGCGACATGTGTGATTTTTTTATACCACCACACCCAGACCCAGTGTTCTCAGCTACCTGGGGAATAAAAGTTATTCATTCTGCGGAGAAGTTGCAGCATTTTTTCTGACCAGGCAGCCTGAGCCATCTGGACCGGACAGAGTTTCGCCTGACAATTACACTAACAATGACAACAACGGCATAATGACACTGATGGTAAACACTTTACAGTCTTGCACTAAGCCACTGATACGGTCTACTCTATCTTTTTCTTCTTCTTCTTCTTTATTTTGCAGCAGACTGAGCTCATTGGTGCCCTCCACAGGTTAATGATGGAACTACTACTAGTGTTAATCCCATTTATGTACCAAATAACTGTTTTAAATGACAGAAAATACTGACATGAGACCCCTGGGGCTGAGCACAGGTGTCTGATTCATTTTTAGCCCACATGTTTCATTATTCTATTTTTATTATAGAGAAAACTAAAGTGTATATAGAAGCCTAATGCATTTACTTAAGGTTAAAATAACAAATTGCCATTTCTCAGAATTAATGAGATAATTGTTTCAGAATTCTGAGAAAACATGTCATGACAAAAATCTTCTGAATTAATGAATAATTGTCTAAAATACTGAGAAAAGCTGAGAATCATCTCAAAATTTCATGAAAGGTTTTCATGTGAAAAAATGTACAGTTTTTCTGAATTAATGATAACTATCTAAAATACTGAGAAAAGTTGCTATTAAAAACAAATCTGAAGTTTTTATGTACTAATGAGAATTGTCTCAGAATTTTGACAAAAAAAATCTGCCCTTTTTCTAAATTTCTGAATTTTCTGACATAATTTTTTTTTCCTTCTCAAGTGAATGTAATACACGTCCATGGTGAACAGCGAAATAGCCCAGTTGCATTGCACATGATCACCAACCTCTTGGAATTATTATGGTTACTGTTATTTATTATTATTATGTTATCTATTATTTATATTTTTGGCCGTATCTGGGAGGAATAGGTGTGGCTGTTGCCCTCTGTTGACTATCTCATTGGTGACTGCATCCTTGTGAGTTGTGGGGAAGTCTGCCCTGCCAGAAGAGAGCTGCCTGGAAGCCTCTGAGCATGACTGGGCTCAGTGGCGGGGCCCAGGGCCATGAGTCCTGCCTGAAGATGCTGCCTTGATCCCGATGTTGGGATCAGGAGGCAGTAAGGTTCACAAGGTAAAGATCCCAGTCAGGGAATGAAGTGCAAGTTTCATAATATCACAGCTGTAGCCAAAGGAGAAATGGAATGAATTACACTTTCCCCAATACTATAACTCAGTGGTTCTCAAACTGAGGTTCAAGGACCACCAGAGAGGCTTCCAGGGGATCCCCAGAAAAATGGGGAATATTTTATTATACTATTATTTCATTCACTAGAAGTTAGCCCAGTGAGAGAATGTATGAGAAAGACTATTCTGTTGAGAAGTTTCACTCTCTGCTGTAACTGAATATTATTTGTGCATTTGAACTTTGAGCATTTTCAAAGTTATTTTAAATTTTACTTAAGCACATTTTCACATCAAAGATATATATTGTTCTCTTTTCTAAAGTGTTACTCAGTAATTTAATCCTGAATAGCCTACATTTTGAATTTGTGTGATTTTTACACTGCTAATTTGACTTCTGCATGAGAAAATATCAAAGTAATAATAGTGTAGTATAATAGTGGTATTACAGAAGGGTGTTTGCATACTCTGTCCAATCCTCATTATAGTATTACACGGTCTTGTGAATTAAAAAAAATATATACATATATTTATTTTAACAATAAAATCATGTGATCAAAATGGGAACCCAGCAAATGCAAAAATACTCCAGGTTCTAGTACATTTATTGATTCTACAAAATGACATCCACACAGCAGCACATGTGGTCATCGTTAGTTTGTGTTTTTAGTCCAGTGAATACAAGTGTGCTCAAGCAGGATGAGATCAGTGTGTCTTGTCCTCGGTGTCCTGTGTGCTGCTGCAGTCTGTGTGTGAACACACACTCTGCTGTGTTTTCTCCTCCGGGATCGTCTTGATAGGCAGCTCTCTCTCAACCTCCTCAGCACATGGAGCTTCTGCAGCCT
>OMLB01026105.1:0-34022 GCA_900302555.1 Myripristis jacobus
TCTGACCATAAAACAGCACCCAACGAGGGCAGGACTCTTAGAAAGCATCATTAAGTGCTAAGTGAACGGGCAGCAATTAGAAATCCCTTCACCCCCCCCACCACCTCCCACCCCAACATCCCAACACCATCATCTATTCTCAAACTTCAGCTGGCTAAAGAGGTGCTTGTTAATTGATATTCAGTTTAGTGGGGGATAAAAAAAGACTCGCATGAACAAAGATGTCAAATATGTGTTCGGAGTAGCTGTGTGAAGAATGTCCTCCACTGCTTTCTATTCATTCAGTGGCTGCAGATTGCCAGCGGCATGACGTTAGAACTGTCCTGCTCTTATGGGTTTGTTGCCTTTTACTCAGGCAGTGCAGCTGCAGAGGGCTGGGCTCTCTCACTGCACATTTTTTTTTTTTGCACGCTTGTGAAGTATGAATTCTTTGACAAACTCAGAAGAAGGCTGACTCAACTGAAACTCGAGTCATTTAACTTTAAAAAAAGGAGATTGTATCAAATTTATTAGACACACAGTGGAAGCCCTGCCATCTATCGGCTTCAGCTGCATGCCTCTCTGACTTGAGCGCTCCCACTGCGGCAGTAGCACAATGAAATGGGGGGCAGACATGATGCTGCCTGCCCTGTCTTAAAGCATGCGACGCAAATCAACTTATTTACAGCTTGTTTATATAAACGTGTGGTCATTAAACCATTGCTGGCTGGCAAGGAAAATTGTGCCAAATGTCTCCAAACACCACATCAATCACAGTGGGACCTGCAGTTCTCAACTGAGAACAAACACATGGACACTCATGCACGTCACTGCAAAAGGTGCACATTTTCCCCCTCTAGGCTACACTTTTACACTTTTGTGGTTACCATTTGCACAAACTAACAAACAGATAATTACTGCAATTGTTAAACCAGCACTTAAATTCACCTCACCTGCAATTATGGTAAGTACTAAGCCAAGAAAGGTGTCTAGAATATCTGCGGTATAGTTGAAGTAATAAACTTCAAATTTTCCATCTTGAGCCGCCTATGTATATTTCCTTCAGCATCTGCAGCTCTTGGAAATGACACTGTCCTCATTTCTCTCCTGTCTATTTTTTGCCTAAACTCACCTAAACCATGCTATTTCTGGCTTTGCTGTAACTGTGAAATGTCAAAAGAACATAATGTTTGCATATTTCCTAGACTGTAATGTTTAACATCAACTGTACAGGACTATATAATTTTGTGACAGTTTCACAAACTTATTTGGACGTTTTTTTCAATAAGTGCTACACTCGCTGCATATATAACTAAAATGACTTGGCAGGGAGAGTGCATATTTTCAACTACGGGTCACAAATTGCATGGATAAGGTTTAAATTTGGATGCTGCTGCAAAACCAGTTCAAACCACTGATTTAGTCTATAAATCATTATCAAAATTACAATTGTGTTACTCTATAATCATCACAGGATGTGGCATCATGCCCCATTTTAAATCCGTAAAAGCAAAATGAGGGAATGCCATTACCATTAACAACAATTAACTACCCATAAACATTTGCAAGCCACTAAAGTCTCTCCAGGCAGTGTCACCACGGGCCAAAACAAAGACGGCTATACACAGACAACATCTCAGATTTCCCGAGGGCTCGTCTTTGGATGGGGCAGAAAATCCTTTGTGTTTCTATGGCCCAAACCAATGGTGGACATGCTGCAATGAGAAAAAATGATCACGTCATTCCAACACCTAACACATATCACACTCAGGACTCCAACACATCCATGGCGGCACACATGGTGACCCCTGCCTTGGTGCTGTAAAGCTGCAGGGTAAGACAAGAACCTATCTTACATAGATCTCCACCTCATATTACTTGTTGGGTCTTCTGACAATGGTTAAATACCTAGAACCAGAGAGGAACATCATTGATTTTCAGATAGATGTGATCCACCATGGCCGGGGATGGGACAGTGTATCAGGTGTCACCGAGTGTCTAGACGCTCAGACAATGAAGGATCAGCATGGAAATGGCTCTTGTCGCAGTCGGCAAAGCCAAGCAGGTTAACAGATTGCGTCTGGCCTTTGATAAACCACCTCATTTTGGAGAAAGCCTTTCTGAGGGGATTAAGGGACAATTGTTTTTTTGAGCAGAGTGACTTAGATTTTAATTAGCCTAGAGGAAGGAAAACAGAGAGCCTTGCACTATGGAAATGAAGCGTCCATCCTCCGCAATACTGAGCAGACTGAACATCATGAAACAGACTGAAAAGGTGAAACAAGGTGAAAGCCATGATCCTCCTCAGTCACTGGAGGTGAAGGGAGGAACACAAGCTAAGGAGAGATTTTGAGGACTTGCAACATAGATTGTGTACTTTCAGAGCCAAGGGAGGGGTCGGAGAACCTTTAAAACAGCAGCAGGCAACTTTTCTCAAGAGGTAATATTTGATAGATTGGAACTTCAATATTCACAAATCACGTGACATGTCTATGCTGCAGGCAGCTCGCTCATATTTACAAATCCAGTTGACCTGTGATGTTTTAAGCCCCTGACACACCAGGCCAGCGATTGGCCATCGGCACTCATTGGGTCAGCAATCATCAGTAGTCTCTGTTATGTCCCTCCCATCGTCAGCTAACCAGAGAAAACTAGTTGTGGTAAACAAACCTTCCACAAGCTTCTCATCAGACAGATTCTTGATTCAAGTACAAAAACTGAACAGATTCAGTGGGGTGTGAGAATGAAGGAATAGCACTATTTTTTTTTTTAATCATTCTTTGATCCTGAGGCTACCGGTTCACTGCTTTGGTATGTAGGGTTATTTCATCACGCAGGGGCAAAACATGCCAGCATGTCGGCCGTCAGCTGTAACCTACGCGGCGTGTTCATGAACAACTGTTTTCAGGCAACTTGAGGTGACACAAAGAAATCTAGCCATCTGCCTCAGTCGGCTTTAGTCCCTCAACATCAGCATGGTGTGACCCAGCCCAGGCTTTATTCCACAGAATACCAAATAACACAAGGCATCTGTTCTGCAGATGCTTTGTACTTCACATTTATGTTTTGTTTCATCACTTCCTATGGATGAATACTGTGGGCACTCTTCGAGAAGTGACCATACACAACACCAGAACTTCATGTGCAATGTGATGTGACACTTTCCTCTGTTGCAGCCCCACTTTGTAATATAGTCTTGTAAGATGGGTATATTTCGATATAAAAATCTTGTTGAGTGCAGATGTAAATGGAATATTTAAATACATGCCAGGGATGCCAGTTTAGTTCTGTCTCAAAAACTGCAACCCAGCTAGGTTTTTCATGCTAAACGGTTTCTTGTGTGTACCAACAATGGTCCAACACTGAAACAAAATCCAGCCAATGGCAGGCAAGTGGCTGAAACTGGCTCAATGCTAACTTAAAGAGGCCAAAGGAGTCTGACACAAATTGCAGCAGACAGGCTGTCAACTAACAGTCCAACATTGGTGCTGGAAGAGCCATAAAAGAGTTCACAAGTAATTGTAACTTGTCAATACAAAGCCATCCAAGGTCAAAGACAGACGCAGAGTAAACGCTCTCCAACCATCAGAAGGAGGGAACATTTGTCAGCCTGCTTGTCACTGCAGCAGTACTCTCTGCTTATTCAAATGATGAAAGTGCAGAGTGCGCAAAGGGTTCTGAGGCATTATTTCACACTGCTACGACACCCGTTCAAACCTCACTTAAACCTGTTTATAATACTCTTTTCTTGATCCTGTGAAAACAAACCTTACCTTCCTTGAGTCTCTCTTGTCTGAGTGCAGAGTCACAGGGCTGGGATTATGAGAGGTCACACCACGTCATTAAAAATGAGGTAAAACTGAAAAATCTGTTTTGCCTTTTAAATGAGCTGTTAAGACCAGTTGCATCATCATATTGAAATCGGCACTTTGGAACCACAAGAGTGTTAAGTGCAAGCCATTTACACCCCCAATCTCAACATACGTCATTGTCTCACTGTTACAGCCTCCTTCATTTTTGTGCAGGACTCAGCCATAGCTAAACACAGCCTGAAATGACTCCTATCAGGCAACATGCATAGTAAAATGAAGAATCCTTTTTTTTTCTTTTTTAATGATTTGCATATATTTAGGAGTCACTGCACATTAAGCATTTTTGACTACAGGAAAAACTAGCCCTCTACTGAATTTAAGATGGAATGGTTAAGTGGGCTGGGCTGTGTTTATTGTTTTCATCATAAAGCTGTAATGCCTTTCATTAGGATAGGATATCAAAACTATAAATAATGTGTCAGTAATCAGTTCATATGAAGGGTAAATATGGTCAGCAGTCCTGTGGTAGTGGCTTCTGCTAACCAACCTGTTTCACATGCATGAATTTAAAGGCCACAAATATTTTATGATGTGAAAGACTTGTGAAAGTGCAGGACAGAGTCGAACTGAGATACTAACTGGCATCAAGTGCTCCCAGAGTATCGAGCTCTGCTTCTGCACTGGAGTGGAGTCAATTTCCTGGCATGGAATTAAACTGGTCATCCATTAGATGAATTCAAAACAATTCTGAATGACCACTTTAATCTTGTGATCCATTTTTCACCTTGATGGCAGTGGTGTGTTTTCCAGGATGACAGCATCCATAGAAACTAGACAGGATGATTTGAAACCATGGAGGGGCTTTCTGGAAGTGTCTACTACCTTCATCATGTTGTTCAAAGTAAAAAAAAAAAAAAAAAATTCAAAAACATAAGTAGTTGTGAACAGAACTACATTTCAGAGGCAACATTGTTAAGTTTTTGTATTGCATTTTCATTATTTTGGCCACATACTGACTGCTGTGGCGTTTTTATGAACACAATACTGAATTTCTGTACCCAATAACTTGCATAATAGCAAAGCCTTTTTCAGTACCTAGTGGTTTGTCAGCCGGTTCTGTAACAGGAAAGTCTCAGGTTTGATTCCAGCAAGCAACATGTATCCTGTCAAAGTGTCTATGAGCACTGAAGAGCTACAGGCATAAACTAGAGACAATGAGAGCACTCACCACCTAATGCCTAGAACGAGAAGTGACATTTCACTTGTTTTTTTTGTGTTTTTTTTTCACCCAATATGCTCATCAACTTCTAACTTCGCTGGCATGATCTTCAAATTCATGCAAGTTAGAGCCACGTGTGATGCCACTGTAGACATAAGGAGGACAGCGATTGCTGGTGGCTGACTGATCCCATTCAAAAGATAGAAATCCTGTACTAGATTATAATTCATACAAGTACAGTGCCAAATATAATTAATGATATTTATGGGTTAATTAAGGAGTATCAGCATTTTCTGTGTTATTTGACAGTCACAGCAGAGAGAGACAGGAAAAGGCTGGGGAGAGAGAGGGGAAGACATGCAGCAAATGGCCTGAGGTTGAATTTGAACCCGTGACGCTGTGATCACGTCTCAGCCTTGACAAGTGATGCACACTCTTACCACCAGGGGAGCTACCGGGGCGCCCGCCCAGGAGAATAATTAAAAAAAAAAAAAAAAAAAATCAACAGACAAAACATTTATTTGGCCTAAAAGGGCCATAAATAAAATTTTATTCTCTCAGATTTATTAACAAGCCACAGAGTGTCCATGGCTGTCTACCACAGCACTTAAAACGTCTCATTCTGGTGCAGTCCACAAAGACATGAGACCCATTTGAGATACTTAGAGCCGCTGATAAATCTTAAGGCTCTCATTTCCTTACATCCTTAGAAAAATAAAACAAAACGTGATAATACTGTACCAAACTGGTGGCAGAGCAGCAGGGTGATCCTTTTCACGCAGAGAAGGGTGCTTAAGAAAGGGCTATCTTGGTGGTTGGGAGGGAGGGGGGCTTAAACCAAACAGCAAAGACAACAATTGAGAAAGAAAAAAAAAAAAAACTACAAAAATCCTCAATTTTGTAAATTTTTTTTGCAAAGATGAAGCATAATGTGCTTGGCTTTCAATCACTGCAGGATTGCTTTTTTTCCCATAAACTTCCAGCTTTCTGTAACTCTTCCCTCGTTTCTTTTTTTACCCTCCCAGTAGTCCTTCTTCTCCTTCTCCTTCCTCTGTTGTGTTTTGCGTAAAATAAAAAGTGAAATAATATTTATAAGGATAAAACCTATAGCAGCAAAAGAGAAACAGAGGAATAACAGCAATAAGCAAGTGACCCCTGGATTTATAAGGAAGGCATGGGTTAAAGAGACGTCCATGGATTTGTGCCCAGGGCTGGGCCTGTGATACAAGGAGAGGGGAGGGCGGGCTCATCTGCACTCAGTGGGTGCCCTGCTGAGGGTGGCCATGATGCGGTTGAAGCGTTCACACAACTCCAGGGTGGAGTAGGTGGGCAGCTTGGGAGGGTCGTGGAAGCTTTTGATCTCCGTCGAGCAGTCCAGCAACTTGGGGAGGAAGTCTGTCAGCTTCTCCTGGAGGTTCGCTGCAATCAGAAAGAAAGGGGACAGACAGGAAGAAAGTAAGTAATTCATCTGCATGGGCCTCGCATTACGATGAATGGACAATCAGATTGGCACACAGAGAAATAGCAGAGTAAATATTTTCACTACGATATCTCAAGTAATCTCAAAGCACGTTCCACAAAGAAAGATTGCAAAAATACGATGAAAGAGGCCTGGGTGATAGTATTTCCTGAAGAGAGGCCAGGAGTTCTGAGAGCTACTTCTCTACTGCCAAGATAAAGGCTTGTTCATATCTCAGCGGTGGTTTTCTACCAAAAAAATCATTATGCAGGAGCATTCACTGACCGTACCTTAGTGCAATTTGACAGGCAATTTCACTGTAGGACTTCACATTCATTTGCATGATGTCAGAAAAAGACAGAGGTATGTTCATGCAAGACTCAAATGTGTCACGTAGTCAAACACAAGATATTTTTCTGTAATCAGTTTAGGTTTTTAACATTTTAAGGCTATGGCTTTAATTGGGGGAGAAATTATTACTGGGAAAGTTTCTTCCTCCATGAAGCGATTTTATTTTTTAAAGTAGTTTCAAGAGTATTTTCTCTGAGTTCAGAAAAGGACCGGCAATCATTTGATTTTTTTTTTTTTAACTATCCAAAGCCCTGACATTTTTACAGATGAAACAAAACTGAACATTTAAATTTGCAGGTTTGCCGGGACAAGTGCGACACCCAGTCCAACCTGCTAGCAACTGCAGCCTGTGAACTTTGCAGTGGCCTGATTACGCTGATCTTTGGCAGGGGTACGGGAAATGTACTAGTAACCTGAGCCTTCAACTCTCCAGAAATATCTAATAGGTCGAGTCCCCTCCTTCTCTCTGTGGGACTCACATTCCATCTCTTGGCCCAGGTAGGAGCACCAGCGGTTCCTCATGTCCTCCACCGCCAGCAGGTCCTTCTCAGCATCGTGGACGAGCAGCAGAGGGATGCATGGCACCACCAACTCGTTCATGATGCCCAGCCCCGTGGTCACCTCTGGCTCCTCCCCTGACTCAAACATGGCAGCTGCTTGCTCGTTTAGTTTCTACATGGAGGAGACACAGAGGAGTACTGAAATATAAAACATTTCCCTGTTCAGCTTTTGTGCATGTGTATAGCTTTGCCCATGGGAGTAGATCTCAGGTGATCCAATCACAAGTGGACAGCTCTCAGTGTGAATGGGGTTCTATGCATCTCAGACGCACACTGCGCTCCCTAAAATCACCTTCAGAGGTGGTCAGGGACGCACTGGACCACACTGTATTAGTAGTGTGAACGCTGATGTGTCCCTGACAGCATCAGAAGGACTGCCTGGTCACTTTGTGGATACTGACTGCATGTTGAAGTGACTAATGGCAGTGGGATACAAATTTGGATGAAGCTTGTTTTTGAGATGGCGGCGTGTTTATTGGCTAATCAAATAATAGAGATGTCGGGCAGAATTGCTTCATGAATGGGTCACAGATAAGGAATAGGATGGGTGGGAAATATTGTAAAGACAGCGATACAGAAGTGCGGAGGAAAATTTTAAGAGAGGAGTAGGAACACGGCACAAAGGAAACAAAGTAAGAAAAGAAAGGACAGAAGTAAGTCTGGCAGATCTGAGGTCGGTCACAAATCTGATCACAAATCAGATTTGTGATCTGGAGACATCTGGAGAGCCTGGAGACACACTTGAGATGCAAGATAAAGATAGGTGTGAACAGAGATCTATCACGGCTGTTCGCTTGCGATCAGATCTCTCAAGATAGATGTAAAAACAAAGCATGAAGAGGGTTTTAGTTCTCTGTGAGCTGAACTGCAGCCTGAGATCTTCAGGCCAGACCTCCTGACAGTTGCTCAGTCTCGACTCAAAACTGAAGTCGAGTGAGATTTTGCCACCGGGGTCTCTAAACAGTGGAACATCCGGGCTGAGGAAATTCAAATGACTAGCCTAATTCTGCATTATCTTTTAAATAACTTTTTAAGAACATATTTTTACAGACTGATTTTAGTGTCTTAATCTTTGACTTTGCTCTTTTTTTATAATCCTTTTGTGGCTTCTATTGTCATTTTACTGTTCTTGTTTCTATGCTTTCCTGTAGAGCTTTGTGTAGTCGGTTCTTAAACTTGCGAAACAGTTAAAGTGAAGTAGTACTGGTAGTAATTCCAGAGACATCATCCATGTGGCAGTGTGCTCTGCAGCTCCTGGAAGTGATGTGGGTCCTGACATTCTTGTTGCTGCATGTCATGTGGATAGGCACTACCCCCCCTGCTCTTGGCCAAAACCATCTTGCTGTCACATAAAAACTCCCTGACCCCCTCCTCCCTCAGGAAACTACCCTTTTTTGCAAGCCAGTTTGAAATCAGGGGCCACAAGGCTGGATTTGCAAAACATCCAAGTACATTAACTGTGTCAATGTTAGTAGTGTTTTCAATTAAAACAAGAGCTGAAGGTAAACAGCTGAGCGGACGGAGCAGGGAGCCAGAGGTTCTGGCCAGAGATCTGAGATGGCCTATCAGGCTGTGCAGAGCTGAGGTTCGAGGTTAGCTGAGGACACTTTTGTGTCTCATGGTAATGTGTTTACACTCGCTGGCCCTCCTGCTTCCTATTCCCACTCCAATGATTACATTATGAGCACAATGCTGATGTAAGGTTACTGAGTGCAGCAGCAACAGGACTGCAACAGACCAGTACAAGGCTGATCAGACCGAAATACCCTCAGCCCTAACCAATAAAGCCTAAGCACAGCCTGAAGCCTGATGTGAGCGAATTGAAGAGGGGGCTCACACCAGACCACTCAAAGGATTTCCATCTGCCAGTATCAGATGAGAAACTTTCAGTGGAATCTTTTGTGGGCCATAAGGAAGCCAAAGCAATATCTCGGCAAAAGCAATTTGATTTTAGCACTACTGTTCAGTACTGAAGGGGAAACGTCCAGCGTTCCTTCACTTTCACTGAGTCATTTTAGGAGAGGGAGAGGAAAAGGAGTTACAAAAAGGAAACTGGGATCATGGGTGACACAAAGGTTTCCATTTCAACCCAGAATATGTACACTGGTGATGCATCCTTTGTAATCACTTTCTTTAATTGTAGACATGTGACCATGACCAAAACTATGTAAATTAAATAGGTTGATGTTTTATCATTACATCTTGCTTAAGTCAGTGAGCTTATCCAAGCTAGTCATTTTGGTCTTCTGTTCCCTGTGCTGCGGATGTGAGTTTGCAACCAGGGAAATGTGGGGAACAAACGAATCCACTAACTTCAGTTGAGGTTGAGATTTGTTTAAAAGAGGCAGTTATCTAGATGGTGTGTGACCGTGTTGTCTCACCAGTAAACACTCCCGGCGATAATAACCAAGAAGCTCCTCGTCGTGACCTCTGTACAGCCCCTTGGCCAGAAGCTCCCTGTTGTACTGGTATGAGTAGATCAGGTACATCAGGGCCTCCACATAACTGGACAGGAGGACACAGATACAAAACTTAAGATATAAAACTCTTGTTACAGTGAATGCTGAAGGTGTGCTGAGAATGTCGCTCAGAGTTCACAGTCATATAAAATGAACTGAAAAAAGGCATAAACTAAACTTGACAATTCAGTGAACATGTGCAGCCATCTTGTCCTGGATCCAGCTAGGTGTGAGTTGCACATAATTTGCTGCCCTCTGCAGGTCACTATGAAGACTCACTGGCTGACACAGATGCAGGGGAGCACTCAAAATAAATGTAACATGCAAATGGATATTGAATACTTAGGCAACAGAACAGAAAACCTCTAACAAGAAAGTTGGAGAATACATGTCACTGTTCCTGGAAGAGATTAAATGTTAGAAGAGCACTGGCAAGGTGTCACCATACTTTCTCTTCTGGAAGAGCTCCAGGCCAATCATCATGAAGATGGTTGTCTCACGGAAATTCCTGTAGTCCTGATGCCACATCTGATGGAACAGAGTTTAACAAAAGTGAGCTCTCTAAAGTTTCAAGAGGGGATGTATGCAACTGATTTAATGTAGTATGAGCATTTTTTCTGTGTAGTTTACCAGCAAAGACAGAAAACACATTTTGCAATCACATCTTAATGACAGTCTTAAAAGAGCTGATATCTAAGATATAGAAAAGCCAGAAAACAGTACTGCTGACCTCATACTCATCCATGTTGACCTCGTCGGGCTTAATTAGGTCCAGTTTGGCACGTGCCACATTCATAATGCTCTTACATCTAGGGGAGGAGGCGGGAAGATAGGAAGAGGAACTGGCGTTAGTGATGAGATGGTGAGTCATTGTGAGGTACTCCAGGAGATGAAATGGTCCTCCCTGCCCCTAGGCCTTAACATGGCCTAATGAATCACTCTTTAGTGCTGAGAGGAGAAGTGAAACACTCCTCCGGAGGCTCCTATTGAGGCCACAAGCACACATAAATCTAATTATCCAGCTCAAAATAGAGGAGGAGGGAGAAATCAATTTTTCACTCATGAATATGGATTGAGGCCAACAAGCGTAGTTGAAAAGTTTTTAGAGATAGTAAGGGGCACTTGATACCCTAATGGCATGAGAACCAGTATGTTAATAGGAAGGGAATTGTGATATTCACTAACGGTATAAAAAATGTCATTTATTGGACGTACGTGTCTTAAGATATGTGTCTGAACAATGGTGGTGGCGATGCTCATCGGTAACGATTTGCTGCAGAAATGCATCGGCCAGATGAGACATTATCAGGCTGCAGCTGACAGTGAGCCAGCAGGGCCATCCCAGACATGCCAGAGTAAAGATCTCTGCTACCCTCTGCTGGTGATTTGGGGAAATTAATCCCATTTCAAAATCACCCAAGTTGTGTCCCAAATGTACACTGTATACTCATTCCAACCAAGTTTTGAATGTATAGTGTGTTCACAAAGTAGCATACTGCAGAGAGGGGGGAGCTACAAAGGGGACAACGGTAAAGTGAGAAGCTCATGAAAAACAAAATATCTGTTGAGATACATTTTTTGGGGGCTGTTTGTATTTGCATGCTTCCTGTTTTTGTTAGTATGTTTAATTTCTATCATACTGACTGCCAAACCAGTATACAATGGAGATGATAGATTAACACAGTAGGTACTATCTAGCATGCAGTGTGCTTTTGGGACACAAGGCCAGACTTAAAGCTATTTTCTACTGCAATGGTACGAAAAACTTTTGAAAGTGGCGCTGAAAAACAAGAACTTTGGATATTCCGTTCATTAAGGATCCAGTTCTAATCAATTCTTTGGTCTCTGCTTGACATGTGGGCCTATCAGAAACCAACAGCATCCTGGAGGCAGGGGGGTCTTTTACTGCTGATTGGTTACACACTTTTGCGTCAATGAAGCAACTGATGGTGAGAGCCACCATGTTTAAATTCATGCTTGAGTAAAAATATTTTGCTGTCAACTGTCGAGCATCTGAGGAAGCCAAATAGAGGAAAAACACAGCACTATGGAGCAATGCTGAGGTCTAGCTCTCATCATCATTTGGCCAGAGGATGAGATTCAATGTGAGCCTGAGGGAATAGAAGAAATGACAAGCAAAACAATGCTACGTACAAGGGAAATGGGCTAGGAGCGTGATCCTGACAAATGTTGGCTAAAAGTTACGACAACAGGGGCAGACAGGACAAATGTCCACTCTGCTTCAGTTGTCAGATATCAGACGACATTCTGTCGTTACTGCAACAGTTACAGTTTTCCCTGATGACGGCTAAAACACAAATGATAAACTAGAACCAGATCTAGTGCCAGTTCCTGTTTTTTTTTCCCCATATGAGCTTGCTTTTGTTTCTTGTTGAGCAGTTGAAAAAGGCTCTTGGGGTAGTCACAAACTGGAGAGTGTCAACTGAATGGTGTGCCATACTTTATACGCCAAGTCAATGTACACCAGATGCACACGACAAGTACGTGGCAACAACATAGTGCAGAGTTAACCCTACCTTTCATCGAAGGCCAGGTTCCTGTCAGCAAACTGCGTGAGCAGAGTCCTCTCCAAGATCTTCTTGGGTGCCTGGTTTTGGATGAAGTAGACGATGATGTGCTGCAGCCGGTAGTCCTTCTCTGGAGGCGTGTCCTCCTGGGCAAATCTCAGAAGACGAGTGTACTCCACCTTTATGGCCTGACCAGAAAGAGAAAGCAGGAAGAGGAGCTAGAGACTGTGCTTGAGGTCGAGGCAGTAGGAACATGCTCACTTACTCCTGCTTATTCAGCTCTTCGTCATCAAGAACTTAATTAAAAGGTAACCTGCGTTGGATTTCATATCACGGTTTAATGAACTGTGGATGCGACTGTCGATGTGACATTCAAGAGCCCCTGTGAAATGCTTTTTTGCTTTTTTTTAGTCAGGATATTATCTGATCAACTATATATCAGTCCCCTTCCCACTGTTTTTGATGGGTTGTACATGACTCCAGTGGAAGAGATTTGAAAACTTCTGAAAGCACAAAGCTGACCCCTGGGGTCATTGTTTCCAACAGCACCAGCTGATTTTTTTATGGGCAGCAATGGAATTTTACAGCAAAACAATCAGATTAGCACAGATGCAGCAGTTTTAGATGTAATGTAAGACTGATGTTGTAAAAAAAAAAAATCTGTCTTCATAAACCTTGGGCAGATAGTTCTCAGATGATTTACCATAATGACAACAATATGTCTGAAAACACAATGATTTGACCAACAATTTGTCATTTCAGACATTACGTTTTGCAAGACATCTGGATCTCAGGAGCTCATACTTGCATAGTAAATTGTGATTTCATAAAATCCAGATGGCCGGCAAGGTACTGACAGGCCTGTCATGTATATACCCTAACAAGATTCTTGGACAGTCAGTCCAAACACTGTCATATGCATTCAATAAATGTTGGATGAAAACGCTAACAATATTAACCACTAGAAAACAATCACTTGTCAACACTACATACACGTAATGTAACAGGAATTATAATCACAACACTAGAGCTGCAATAATTAGTCGAATAACCGATGATCGAACTATTAAAAAACTATTTTGATAACTGATTAATCGTTTTTGTGATATTTTTAAGAGGAAAATTCCCAAACTCTCTGAATCCAGCTTCACAAAGATGAACATTTCCTGCTTTCTTTAGTCTTCCATGACAGTAAACTAAATATCTTTCAACAAATTGATTAATCGAGAAAATAATCAATACATTAATCAATAATGAAAATAATAATCAAAAGCTGCAGCTCTACAAAACTTCTATGTGATCGTAATCCCCATTATCCTCATCACTGTGAGAAAAATAAAAAAAAATGAAAAACTGTTGAGGTTCCTTGTGATTAAGCGCGTTTGTGCTAATTTGAACTTTACTTAACTACTCCACTGTGAATAAATACAAAGAAAAAGATGAGTGACACAACAAAGGAAGGACGGGGGAGGTGAAGAGAGAAAGAGGAGCTTAAAGGGAGATATGGGGTGGAGTACCTTAAAGAAGGCCGCCTCAGGCCCACTCTTTTCATATACGCTGCTGGATTTGCCAATGGCCATAATTATACCCTGCATGTTTGGGGTCATCATCGCCTGCCCAAGAAGGGGGAACTGTGTTAAACAAGACAGTAGATCCTTGGGACAAACCAAACAAGGCCAAACACTATGTTATGTGCTTTGTAGCACTACGGCATACCAGGGCATGCCAGACATCAATGAGCAGTCCATGCAATGGTTAGAGTGACACAACTGTGAGGACACAGCCAGTCAATTCAAAGGAACAACGCTTTATCCACACAAGGATAATGTGTAAAACTCAAGGCAGCCATATGATGGCTGTGCAGAATGACAAACAGCCAGCTAATGATGCAAGGAGACAGGCTAGATTATTGACCGCAGGCCCACACTCCGCACACCGAATTACTGCAGATATCGAGCCACTATTGCATTACATCTTTATTAAATCTGTGCAAACCACAAACCCAGTAGAACTAGATGCATTTCAATTTGTATGCAAACACAAGTTGGGTGTCTGATAGAAAACATACAACATCTGAACATTGTTTAAGCCACTGACGTGGCCATGTTCATTTCAAAGTGACTAAGGTGAGGAAGCACAGCTGAGCTTTCTGTCAAGAAGTCAATGTGCCCTTGTGCCAAGATGCAGGCTGGAGAGACTTTTCACACAGGAGTGTTGCATGCAGGCCAAGCAATAGGTCCATCTTATTCTGCCGTGGTTTCAAGCACAAGCCTTTTCAAAACTGGTGACAGTCAGCCTCAAGCTAATTCTGACATCAGTCAGCATAAGGCAAAGGAATTTCCCAGGAGTGAAACATCTTTGAAAGAGCCAGCAGAACGAGCAGTGATGCTGCTGCTCCACATATCAAACAGGCATTGGCTTTACAGCACAACAAGGAGAGAAGACTTGGTGGGGCGAGAGCTACCTCGTCATCATACCCCCCTTCTTCTGACTCAATGACAAAGGTTCCCACGTGAGGGATGGCCACCTCTACTGTGCGCTGGCCAGGCGACTCATCCTCCGTGACGAGGTCAGGAGGAGGGGTGGAAGGGGCGTTCACCTGGACCTTGGGCTGGGGGGAAAGGGGGAGGGAAGGAGACTGTGGAGAGAATGGGACAGATGAGACAGGACGAATAGAGGACAGACAAAGAGGTGAGGAACATTAAAGGTGGAGAGAAAACTGTCTTGAAACGTCCTAAATCATGGAGTGTTGAGATGGCTGAATCATCCTCAGCCATGACTGGAGTTTAATGGGCTAGATAACTTTGGATCTGTTGACTAGTTGCTGTGGCTCACAGCCACCAGTACAGACACAGTTAGTAACCTCTGATGTTATCATTTTTAATTATTATAGTACAAGAAGAATTTTTGGTTTAACCACTTTAAGTAGTTTTGCATACTGTTAAGCAATAAACTGAAACACAAGGTGATTTATTGACTTTGCATGCATTTCATTTTGATCATACAGAACACAATTTTTCCATTCAGGTTGTTGCCTTTGTCTTTAACACTGCTCCTGCCAGCAAAATAGTACTGTTATGTGTAATTAAGCATTAGAAAGACACTTCTGTAAAAGCTTGAATGACTGTTAAAAAAGATGGAAGGAACAATTTTGTTGTTGTAGTACTTACATATTCAATTTTAGGAGGCAAGATGACAATTTATGTATGACATGTAACAGATAAAAACAGAACTTCTGGGAAACAGTTACTCATGACTGGGCCTCTTGCAAAACATTTCATGAGATGGGTTTCTTGAGGGGGAAATGCTCTCAAAAACATGTCGAGAACACGTGTATGGACAAACTGGGATTTATGTCATCAAACTGAAATGGACAAAGGACAGGCTGTACATGACAGGCGACAGCACCTGTACTTTGTCTGTGTGTTTGTGTGTGTTATCATGTTGTACACACAGCATTAAGTAGTGCCTCGGGGCTTCTCTCTTCCTGCTCAGCAGCAGCCTTGGAGATGGCCCTCTCCATGTCCTCCTGCAGGTGCTTGGAGTCATTCGTGGGTGACGGCTGCTCCATGTACTCTGGGTCTTGCTGGGGCACTGGAGGAGGATCACAAAACCAGCAAAGAAATATGGAATGCATGTTTCAACACTTCTTAGGAACCCTAAACACCAATGTTTCTATCATAGACTGAACTTTCAGCTCTGTGTGTTCTGAGTCAGGAAGTAAGGCATTTACCAGTGCAAAGGATCTCATGGAACAAGCCCTTATTTTGGAAGAGCGCCTTGGTAGAAAGAAGCCCACTTTGAATATTACTGGAAACGCATCATGGAGACTAGGTTTACCAGTGGGTGGGCACTTCCTATGACAGGTGCCTTGTTGTATTCTGATGTAATACTGCAGAATTTTCACTGCCTAATTAGGATCAGAAGCCAAACATGACACCATTTGTCCACCACAATTCAGTAAAAATCTGGGTCACCATTAGGGATGCACAGATATGTTTTTTGAGCTGAGAACCCATTCACTGTTTTCCAACCAAAATGCCTGGTATTGATACCAGAAAGCATTTTTTATAAGAACTGTAACACAACTGCGGGTGCAAGGCAAATTAAGCTTTTCAGTTAAGCCGGTCTTCAGATAATTGAGTGGTTTTGTTAACAAAAGACAATGTCACATAACAGTAAAAATCATATTGGACCACTACTGATATTACTTTTTAAAGCTGATATCTGCCGATACCAACTGCTAACATACTGATCTAACCCCACTCACAATAGACATACAGTGTGTGTAATGTGTGCTGAATCGGGAGCATATACAGTTCTGCGCTCGACTTTCAATTGTTTAGTCAAAACATGTCCTGAGATATATGCTATATAACAGTTCATACTGCATTATAGATATAAAACCGCATGCCAATATTCAAGGGTCATTTCCTCATTCTTTTTATAACACTCTTGGGAACCATTCAAGTATTTCTTCTGGACTAATCTGCCTACCAACCATTGATTTCCAATTAAGCATTCTGCTCTGAATCCCTGCTTGGTGCCCCCGAGTGTGAGTGAGCCTGACCTGTGTTGTCTGGAGGGCTGGACTCAATGCTCATGGGCTGAGGGGAGGAAGAGGAGGTGGAGGTGCTGGACGCTGCCAGGGTGGAGGCGGCTGCTGTAGCCAGGGCCAACTTCTCCTGCTGGGCCTTGCGGGCCTGCAGGGCGTCCCACTCCTCTATCTCCTTATCGAAAAGCTCGTTGTCCTCCTTGACGTACTGCTTCAGGTCTGGAGGCAGTTTGTCCAAGCCACTGAGCATTTGACCCGTCTCTTTATCAAACTCCTCTGTACAGACACAACACATGGAACATATTAGATCATATTAGGACTGGGCGATATCTATAACTATCACAACACTGTCATGTGAAAATACGATGACGTTACGATTACAGCTGATTCTGGACAAGAAAAACTTTCAAGAGACATATCATTTGAATAGGCTAGAATAAATTTAAATAGTGGTAAACAATACAAAGCGAAGGCAATCACCTAACAAATGCATTGTAAATACAACACAGTGAGTATTTCTTCTTAGTCAGAAATTACAAAATGAACCCTGAGACAAAAGTAGCTTTTATAGTGACTACTTTAGAAACCAAATGATACAGAGCTACTTTGCGCTGCAATGTTAAAGAATCCAGAGGATAAAAGTTGGTGTACATTCACGAAATCTCAAAGTTTAAAAATAATGAGAATTTCTGACTTTGGTAAGACGTTTCACATTGGTGATAAAAACAAATTGCACAGTTTATTAGCCCATCATGACAAGAGCCATGGCATTATATTTTCCAATCCCCTGTCATTGTTAAGTCACACAATAAGTGGTTGCAGCAAGGTATAGGCAATGGATCATTATCAGATTTGGTAAATGGTGAGTTTCTATAGTGGTTTTCTAGTCTACCCCCACACAAAGCACTTTATATTGTTCGCCTCACATTTTCCCAATCTGCACCACACTGCCCCATATGGTGCCAATAATTTTAACAAACCTGACGACAGTCCCAACTATAAGGCTATGTCGTCCACAGAGTGCTGTAACACTCTTGCCATTTGGAAGCCCCATCAGCATTCCACATCGCTATGCCACAGACTCATTTGCTGATAACAGACATTGCAAAAAGCCTTGAGCATACCTTTTCGCTATCCTTTCTATGAGTGAATTTACTAAATTTATCAATACTAATGAGTGTGAATATGTTATTATGTTGTAGTTGAGTGAATGACTTGTTTCCCCTTAAGCTCTCTGTTGTGCATTCCATTGGCTCTGTCACTCCGGTGGCCATACAGTGCTGACAGCGAAAACAAGATAGACAGACTATCACCTGTTGAGGATGATATCCGACTGGCACAGGAACTGTTGTTAATAATCACTGATATCCAATTATATCACAGTTTCACCAAGCTACACTACAAAGCATGGCTTACTTGTTCCAGTACTGACTAGTCTGTCAAATTACAATACTTTTTCAGAAACAGTGTTACTGCAAATAACCAATTAAATAGTAATTAAAAAAAGATCTAATAAGCCTGAAGGAAACTATGAATATCCCCATCCCCTCATTACTTCTTTTCATGATGAGCTCCTAATTTGCGACTAAAATGACCAAACATCTACAAGTTATGCTACTGGAAAAAATGGTTGTAAAGTTTACCTTCTTCGGGTGGAATTATGCTCTCTACTTTGATTTAATTGAGACTGTAGGGACCTTACCAATGGCTGACACGAACCAGAGTTAGAAGTTCAACACTACTACTTCTAAAACTCTTTCATACACAACTCAAATAAGGATGACAAAACATAGGGCATCAACGCTATTTGATTCTCCTGATAATTCACCAAGAATTTTTGAATTGCATCATCATGGAAGGTTTATTAGGAGATTATGCAATGGCCAATAAGCAAAATCGATAATAAATGAACCATATCATTGTACTCATGTTTACCTTCTATGAGAAAAGGCTTCTTGTCATTGATGTACATGAGGCAGTAGGCGCTGGCATTGCGGTACCCTCCAAACGAGTCTCTGACCAGCTCCTCCCAGGACGACTTGGTGACAGAGATGTCGTTGTACTTCATCCAGCGCCGCTGGTGCGGGTCGTAGATGTAGGCCCAGTAGTGGCCTGCATTGGCCTGACCTTCGTGGACCAGCACAGCATGAAGCCTGTATGGAACCTGGATCCACACAGAGGAGATTTTAAATGCTCAAAAACACACAGTAAAGAGCCTGATGTGATGTAATACTTCATATAATACATTCTGTATTTTTTTTTTAGTGAACAGAAAAAAGATTTCTGCTCACCTGCATCATAGACTTGTCAGAGTACATCATCTCAATTGTTCTGTGGATTCTGGATATACTGCCCTGTAGATCTGCAAGGAAGTCAACAATTGTGAGACATAACTAACTGTCATCTTACGTGTCACCCCTGCCTTATTCCTGAATGTGTGAGGGTACATAAATCAGTCTTACCGCGGGTGTCATTCTCCACCTCGCTCCTCCATCGATGCAGGCAGCCCTCAAGCACCCTCAGCTCCTCTTCAGTGATGTGGCGCGGGGCAGGGTGCATGGGCAGATCGGGAGGCAGCCGGGACTGGGTAAAGGGCTTATGAATGGGTACTCTCTGCTGCTGGGCTGCAGTCGGGGCCGTGGTGGGGCCCGGGGCCGTGGCCGAGCCATCTGGGGGGACCAAGGAGCCCTGTTCGGCTGTGCTGCAGGATCAGAGACGATACAGGACATGTCATAAACATAAAAACACCGTTTGAGATCTATTTTAATGTCTCAATATATGGAACAACATTGCCAACCAGTCATATTAGTGTGCGTTCTATTCAAGATTAAGGTCAAAGCACTATCAACTCATTTGATTCAAGAAGTAAATTAACTTCAACACCCTTGACTGGAAAACCATTTCCTTAAAGAAGCTCTGATGTTTTCTTTTGAAAAACTCTTTCACTCTTTCATTTCAAATTTAAAAGGGACTGAACTCGAAGTGAACTGGTGTCATCTTGGCCCGTTAGTCTAAAAATCACTTCTTTTTTCTTCACCTACCTCCTGCTTTCCTCTGTGAGAGAGGTCCAATACCATAGGACATAAAAGGCAGTAAAGTGCCACAAAACAGTTGAAGTGTTCACCTTTGGGTGTTCATGCCTTGTTTATCTAAACAGTTATGCCTTATTTATCTGTGATATGGTTAGTCTTTATGCTCAGGGGCATTTTTATGTCACTGACTGTAGGGTCCAATCATGGTACATTATCCTAAGGACTACTGGCGACTACCGGGCATCTTTCATTATTTTGTCCTGAGTTAAGCTATCTGTTTTATCTCTGTGGCCATCAGTCCTGCATGTCATATCTTTTGAGTTGGGAAATAAGTCAGCAGACAGCAGAGAAATTAAAATTAACAGAGTATCAACAATTATCAAAACTATGTTAAAGGTCAGCTTTTATTCAGATGATCCTGGAATCAGGGGCACGATACTAAGGACATTGAAAGAAGAAAGAACATACAACAGAACGGCGATGAAACATAAAGATACGCTGATATTTCTAATCTAATATGGATTGGACAAAACGCTGTCTTGTTTTATAATGCAATTGAGCTCAGCTGGTGCCAATAAATGTAGGTGTAGACACATGCAAATCCCTGAAGAAACACCTTTCCTCACATTTTTATTCCATCTATCACTTTATGCTTTCCAGAGTCCTTAACACCCAGCAGAAGGAAAATGTGCTGCTCTGTCCAGCAGTATGTATTACATACTACTTTACATACTGATAGAATGGTTACATAGTATATAACCATTCTATCATATTCACTTCTGCTCTTCCCTTTTATGTATTTTGTTAATTTATCTTTAGTCTATAGGCTACACTGATCCTTATGACCAGCTAGCTGGTATACATAAATATATACAGAATAAACTAAAACAGTTCAAGTCTGTGGGTGAGGGTGATGCATGGCGTGCTGCAATGTTGAGGACATTTACTTTCTCAAAATGTTCTGGAGCATGCTTCGGGTTATGGACAATCTCAGCTGCCTGGACAGCTAAGATTGTCCATAACCTAACATGTATTTTGTTCCTCTAAGGTCAGAGAAACACTGCCACAGTATCAAGGCACCCACAAACCAACTAAATGCACACCATTTCCTAAAACAGTACACACCCTGAACTAAACTGACTTTGAGTGTTTGCACTCACACTACATGTGAAAGGCAAACTGAACTTGAGAGCACACATGAATACTGCATGCCATGCTTAAACTGCATTTGCTTTCTTTCAGGTTTTATATAAAACCTCTGGACATGTATACATTTTAAATGCACGGAAATGGAAATATTACTTTCATCTTGTTCTTAGCCCACATCATCTCTCAGAGGGTTCTGAGGAAAACATAAAATGTTTCAATACTCTAAAGTTGATCAAATTACACTGGATATTCATTCAACTGATAGTCCCAGTCTCCAGTTCTGAGTACTGTCAAAGCTCTTGAAAAATGAATAAATAAATAAATAAAATGAAACACATAACTACGTAACAGTTTAAATATTAATGTGCTAACAGAAAATCACTTTTCACGGGGGTACTTATGCATCACTAATAACAGGTTAAAGTTTTCTGAAACTACGTTTCATTTTTGGGGGTATCGTTCACTCAGTTCAGGTGCAACTCTGAAGCACATGTAATTTCATCGTTAGCCTAATCTGTTCCATCTCTCTTTCCTTCCCTCCCTCATCTACTCCCAGGTATATCCTAGTTTCTAAAAAAAAAAAATAAACGTAGAATTAGCAATGATGGGGAGGGGGGAAACAGTGCACATAAGAAGGAGGGGCTGTCCTTTGCGCAACTTGCCTTGGTGGAGGGAGTGGTGGCCCTGTTGTACCACCGGGGGGCGCTGATGTGTCAATGTCCTCCACAGGGGAGGTGCACACTGGCTTACTGGAGGCAAACTCCATGGCATACTGGAGGACATCTGCCAGAGGAAACCTCTTGGGGCCTGAGCCATAACTCAGATACCTGAAGGAGAGAGACAGCGGGGAAAGGAAAGAGGGAATAAAAAGGAACAACAAAAGACAGAGAAAGGGCGAGGTCAGAGTGAGAAATTACTCTCATGGGATGTGTTAGAGAGCTTTATAGACCTTGGGTGAGTAAACGGGTGTTGGCCAGAAAGTTATACCTCTCAAGTCGCTGTTGGAGCAGCGTCAGATGCTCTTTGAGCCTCCTGATCTCCTCCCTCTTGATCCTGGTGATGTCCCTGTTCCTGTCCATGTACCTGACAGCGCACAGAACAGAGATTCAGTGTTAAGGAGATCTGAGGGTTAAAGTGTCATTTACAGCAATTACTCTTATTAGGATGGCCAATGCTGAGACTTCCATCACCTGTCCATATAGAGCATGGAGGGGAACTCCAACTTGTTATGGATCTTCTCGGGACGTCCGAGTGCTTGGTTGAACTCAAATCTGGACAGTTCAAAGGTCAATACAGGAGGGAGTTCTGTGAACCAATGCTGAAAGAAAATTGAATGCTGATATTAATTTACTTGTACTTTTTATTAGAATGAACTTCACAAAAACTTAACATGTTCCTTTAGACCAGTTTTTTTAAAAACATTTTCTAGACTTTTCCTATAAGATTTTGTAACAGGGATCACTATGTGGGAGGATGTAGCTGCTGTTGAATTAATACTGAACTTTACAATGTCAACATTGTACAAGCACATGATGGTTGACATCACTGATTAGAGTCATTCATTCTATATTTGAGATACATCTACAATTGGGATCTTACAAACTAAAATGACAAATTTTTTTAATTTTGCTGAGGATCTCTTCGAACAACTTCAAGGACTCTGCTTTGATGGCCACTGCTTCAAACGTCTAAAATCAGATTTCTTACTGGTGTTTTAATGTGCTCATCACTTATAAATACCTGAAAATTTACAATAATATCAATGTCTGTCAAAGACACACATGCCCTCATTGATGCCAGGTTGTGTGTTGAGAGTCATTCCACTCTTAACCACTGACATTGCTACACACAAATAGTATTAGCTACATGAGTGTGGACACCATGTAAAGAACACACAGTTCTTAAGCAACCCTGCTCCCAAAATATATTATTTTGTCATTTCTTTTTATTTGAAAGTTTAATAACTCATTCACTCCCTCTCTTTTATGCCGCATTTGCATCATAAAGGGAAAAGACTGCAGATGCAATCTCAAATTTTTAAGGAGTTCATATCAGCTTTCAGACAGAAAATCCTACATGGGAAAAGGGATGGGACAATAACCAGAATTACTGTATACCACAGTAAAGACAATAATGGCTACGGAACTAGCCCCAGTTTCTATTATTGTGACCACTGCAATAATCAGTGACTTGTTAGGAGGGTGACTAACAAACTAAAACATACAGCACAGCCCCGGGTTTCTCTAGTTTGTCATCACTGATGTTTAATTTTCCCCAAAAGGGAGAGTCTTCTAATTGTTGGGAAGTAAACAGTGTCATAGAGGAAGCAACTGTGATAAACACATAAACACAGTCATGGCTAAAGCCAGGACTAATCAGTCTGCAAGCGATCAGAGTCACCACCCCTGTCAAATACTCTGCAGAGTCCAAGAACAATGGAGCTATTCTGCCCATCAAAGAGGTCCAAGTCTGAAGTTTGGAATTACTGCTTTGAAAAAGATGCAGACGATGATTTCCTGGTCTACGTTAAGAGCCAAAGGAAAGTGGCAGGCGGCCAAGGGAAGCAACCAACAACACGCCAATTTATCACTCACAACCTGATTATCTCCAGCTTCATGTGTTTACCACAGAAAAGTCCTCTATGACGCAGTTGGGCTGGTGCTTATTCAAGAGAGTCCCTGAACATCCCCACAGTACAAAGAATATAAAACAAATTAATAAGATATTGTCAACATCATATTTGGCCAATCTTAGTTGAGCTACTTATAAATAAATAAACAAATAAATAACTGGTTTCTTGCTACAGGGGCTGTTACTCGCTGCTATTGCTCAGGTTGGGTATCTTGCAATCCTGTTAAGCTAATGTCCCATATAACTGAAGCACAGTACTTTTCTGTTTTTGAGGTTTTCATCTTTCACCTAGTAACTGAGATAATATTGTTTATGTTGAGATAATTTTAGCCAAGATCACCATCACAATCAATTATATTTTTACAATGGCTCTAGCCTATGGAAAGTTGGCAATGTCTTGAATTCTTGGGGTTCCTGAATTCTCATGTCAGCAACAAGGAAGGAGCTGTAAGCAAGTGTAAGGAATGATATATTACCTCAAAAAATGACATGACTCGATACAATTACCTTCCGGATTTTGTGTTTGTGGTTGACACTGCAAGGTTTGATTTGCTGTAAATGAACTCACATGTATCACTCACTGAGTGCATGTGCATTGAATGTTAGGGTTGGACTGACATATCAGCTGACCATCATGTTGGCTGATTTCAAAAAACAATATTGATATTGATATTGCTTAAAAAAGCAATATCGACATCAGTCCAACAAGTATTCTTACTGCCAATACTTAGCTGATTGTGAAATTTGGCATTTTGTGAGCCCATTTTCTCTAGGAAAAGGGTTATTCAAACAACTGTGAAATAAGCAACAGAACAAAACTAACATGGTCCTTTGTTTAAGAAACAGTCATTAAGTATCTTAAGACAGGCCTGTCTGTTGTGCATCTGCATTTGTATTGCCATTCTTACAAAAATACATATTAGTATTGGCCTCAAAACACCTCCAATCGCTATTAAATGTGAAAACGATCAGGGGCAAGTCTGTTGGTGGCAATTCGTGGAAACATTAACACTTCCAAACTGTTGAGTGTCAGGTCCAATGGTGATGGTGATGGTGTGATGATTATTCCCATATGATGTGAACAGTGTATCATTTTTAGCAGCCTCTTACTCTCTCCCCATGTTTTTCTCTCTCTTCCTCTAGCTGGTGCTGTTCCAGGGGGTTGGTCGCCATGCCCATATGTTTAGTGGTCTGGTAATTAGCTGTTCACAGCTGCTGTGGGACAGTGTGGACAAGGCTGCAGCTAACTAGGGGTCAAATCCAGACTAGCAAGGTGTTTTTTTTGGGGTTTTTTTTACTGAGCCTCAGTAATATCTGCTTGGTTCGACAAAGAGCCATTATAAAATTATTTCCGTAGTGCATCTGCCACAAGTTTATACAACTAAATAAAAATGCATAAACATATCCACATTAGCAACTGCGTAGAAAAGTTTGTCAAAAAAATGTGATAAATAGCCGTGGAAAAAGATGCAGCAATATTTACGGGAGAGTAAAGTAATTCAATGTTCGCCACAGCCTCCTAGCAATGTCATACACATGTCACTCCCACGTGCAAGGCTCCTTTGTGGTCGTTGGGCCATCTACCAAATGCATTTCTTTGTTTTCATCTTTACACAAAAATATGAAATGGGCCAAAGTTAGCTGATACCAAATAACAATAACATTCACAGTTTCAGTAAGTGTTTTCAGATTTTTGGCATCACTTGCACTGCATTCAACATGTGTCAAAACAAACTGATCATTCATTCGACTAGGAATTACAAGTCAGAATTTTGGGTCTGAAGTCAGATGTCTGGTTTCTTCAGTTTCAGTTCATGTAAGAGCACTTACAAGTGTCAGAAAACAAGGTACCTTTTGTTGTTTTCAGTAAGAGTTGAATCAATACAAGAGTGTTAACTTTCTACTTTACTTTCTAGTAAATAATGCTGCACACAGTTTTGGTACTCTGCCTGGAGGAAAATGCCGAGTTTCTTCTTCTTGTTCACATATTTTTTTCCTAACCTGACTCCATGAATATAGTGTTGTTGCGGGTCAGAAACTGAAAGTTGGAAATTTGAAGTTCCAAGTTGAAATGATTCCAGCATTTCATGAGTTCTAGGTTAAAAGAAGCATTTTTACATACCTCCACCTAACTGAAATGCAGAGGAATTCACATTTTATTTTTACCAACAGATAAAAGGTACAGTCAAACTCTGCCTGACAGGTGGATGGTAACATAGTTATTGTGTGTGGATGCCACGCTGCCTTGGTACTGACCTCCTGTCCAGACCTGGCTGAGTTCTCTGCTGAGTGCAGGGACTCAATCTCGCCCTCAATCATCGCTGCTTCGAGACACTCATGGAGGTCCTTGAAGCCGTTCACCTGCAGGGGGTACTGCCCGAACATCTCTGTGTTCTCAAACTTTTTACCTATGGAATTCATTTATACACACACACACGCACACACACACACACACACACAGGATCACAATGAACAAATAAGCACTTACACAGATTGTCATAACTGTTGACTTCATTGAAAAACACTTTGAGAACAAGCACAGTGTGTACCTATTAGAGGCATTTGTGTGTCCTGTTATGCAATCTACTCCTTAGAGCTGTGTCCTCACAGCCAAGTGAGTGAAAGAAAAGCAGAGAAAGAGAAAGGCAGCATGGCAGAGACAGACTAAGAGCACCATATGTATGGACCCAGAGAAAAATGGGTCAGGCGTGAGAGAGGAGTTGGAAAGGCAGAGCGCTTGAGAGAAAAAAGCAATAACAGCAGCCATTTCACACTCGTTTGCATCCAAGCTGATTTTCACTAGTTCAGCAGTCGCTCACTCATCATGACCACTTTAACACAGAGCTCTCTGCATCAAGTACTGATGAGAAGTCACAAAAAAAGAGGGGGAGAGGAGTTGTTAGCGGACATGCAGATGAGGCATTAAGGTCATTTTATGAGCAGAAGTGTCCGCTGGCCCAGCTTTCGGTGGCTCTGGGCCAGTATTGTCATGCATAATAAGCGCAATGTCAATCAGCCGTCAAGGTCTTCCACAATCAATGCAGTCGCCCTCTTCCTCTTTTACATGGGCCACATCTCATTAAAACAAGGTCACCTTTCATTACCAGGGGCAAGGACTCGCTTGCTTTCTGGCTGCTGCATTGAGGCCATGCTAAGCCTCACTCTCTCTCTCTCACTCTCTGTGTAGTAATCCCCCCCCCCTTATCAGTTTTGTGTTCTAACACTGTTCCACCTCATCTCACCTTCCAAGACACCCACAGCCAGGAAGCGTCCGTAGAAAAGCTCCACCATGGGGTTCTTTGGCTTCTCACCCTCCCTGACAAAAAAAGAAAAGCAGAAGAGGAGGTCACAAATGCACAACGCTGTTTAAAGAGAGCATTTCAGCCCCAGAGCACCCTGAATAATGCTCATTTCATCATCTGTTTTGACCTTTGCTGCTAACTAAAAACCTCCACACATATCAATTTCCTGTGTTGATTCTCTCCTAGGAAATCTGTCTCATAGCGTATCAAAGCGATGATTACCTGTCTTCCTCGGCCTTCATCTGGAAGGCGTCCTCCAGCCAGTCCAGTAGCTTGTGGGTGAACTCGCTCACATCCTGCTGTTGGGCAAAAACAGGTATCAATACATGAAGACCAGTAACGGGACTGATTTCAGGACGCGGGGGTTGCTAAGTCAAGCTACAGGGTTTTACTACGCTTTGTAGTGAGCAGACTCAGCCAAATCAGTGCCTCATCTGTCATTTGCTGATACAGACTAAGGTTCAGATATGAGATGACTCTACTTGGCGGAGGACTTCACAGATTGTTGAACTTCAGAGGGAACCTGCAAGGCCCTGAGGCCACTCTCCCATAGACATCAATGTTGCACTGTAATTCAGGTCAATGCCTCTCTAAACTGACTAATACACAGGGGAGAGACATGACTGATGAGTGCAGGGGCCAGAGGGCTGACCTCAGTTGGCCCTTACAGAGACATTAGCTATTGAAAGAAGAGGGGCAGGGGACAGTTTCTGGACATTTGTCATATGAATGTTATATTACAGGATATTTGCATACAAAGGCTAACTCCTGGTCAATAGTGCTTTTCTGCAGAGCTCAGAAGGGTGCTGTGGGTTTGGGGATTAACATTTATAGACAAGGGAGGTTACGTGTCACAGAACGGGCAGAGCTGAGTCAGGAGAACAATAATGGAATCTGAGGGGGTCAAGCCATCAACCAAATGGACAAGACATAATAAAGGGTTAAAAAGGTATTAACACTTTTAGGCGTATGCAAATAGACAACAGAGATGCAGTAATTGTATTCCAAAATGTAACAGGAGGACAGATGTCGCCACTACAGTTCTATCATTGGAAAGTTGCATTTATTGGAATTACTTACATTCACTTAAGTCAGACTGTAACTGCCCTACTGATTAAAAGATTCATATAATGTAACCTGTTAAAAAAAAAAAATAGGAAACTCTAGGTGCCAACAGCTAAGAGTTATTTATAAGACAAGACGTGACTTTGCACTTCTGCTGCTGTTAAATAACATGTTATGCATCAACAGTTTAAAAACAGCAACAGGTTGAACCTATGCATTTATAATTAGAAGGGCTCATGTTCAAGACTTGATCTGCCCAAACACATCTCTGCTGTGTTTGTGCAGCTGTCCATTGGAAAAATGGATAGGTGGAAGTATGGCAGAAATTTCTTTGGGATACATTTTAATTTGCAAAGAAAAAGCACTGAATGATTTGGTATTTAGACACGGCATATTTGTTCTGTGGTTTGCAGTTGTGGAAATGTAATCAGAAGTCTAAGGAAAAATACTCCATTGTGATATTGTCACTGAATGAACAAGGGCACAGTAAACATGTTGCCCCCAACAATGATGCAGTCTCCCTATGGGCCAATTAGTAACGATTATGTCACCTTGTTTTGACCTAGAATTGTTAAGGCTCACTTTGGGCCAATTAGTGAAATTTTTAAAATGCCAGAACACAGTGGCAAAATGCATTTTTTTCCCAAGTGTCAACAAAATCAAATCAGTGGTGTCACAGATATCACTAGTGATATATTAATGAACAAACAGCCGATAGACAGTAAATGATATTAAGTCAAGCAGGCGATGGCTGAAGGAGAGTTACCTGCTGTGACTCGCTGGACTTGAAGGCATCTTTGAGGATCTCCACAGCGCGTGATGGATCCACGTACTTCCTCTTGGACCCCACCATGAGGGAGAAGAGGTTCCTCAGCTCCTGCATGAAGGGGAGGTTCCTGTGCTCCTGGTTAAAGAGATGAACACAGTTCTACCACAACCAGTTGATATAAATGACTCATTTTCAACACATTTTAGTATTTGATTTCTTTACTTGACATTATTCAGTGGGTGAATTATCTTAGAGAACAATTCAATGGTCAGCCTGACCCACCGAGACAACAATCAAGAAAAAAAGAATTTAAAAAAAAAAAAAAATACACTATATACAATACAAAATGATATATTACATAGCAATGACAATAAATGTGGTGTGTAATGCATAGAGATAGATGGTAAGGCCACATGAATGACAAAAACTCATTGCAATTTTTTGAATATTATGACAACAACATAAATTGCAATAAATGAGGGTTCAGCTTTTCAGTTAATTTCTTTTTCCATGGTTAAATAATGGTAACTTCTGCACAAATCCTGCAAAGCACTAAAACTTTTGTTTGTCTAAAACCCTGCCTTTTGAAACAAAAATCAAAGCCGATTGCATTTTGGAAATTGTGGTGTTCAGTGGCTGAGTTTCAATATTTTCTTCAATCGGTCTCAGCTGTGGGTGATTTTTTGGAAAGCTGAGCAGTACCAACATATTGATTTGCTAATAAAGACTGCAGTGAGGGTGAGGACATATGGCAAAGTCAAACGTAAGACTCCAAACTGAGACATGTTGACAGTGCATGATAAGCAAACACTGTTTTTCTGTCCTTGGAGTCAGGGATGCAGATGTCAAGATTAGGACCTAAGCTCTAGCTGCCTCTCACTGTTGGAAGCAAAAGGTCAGTGTTAAGACTGAGGAGCCTGAGATCAAGAGATGACTGACCAAAGCCATACAGCCACGGCAGAGGCTTAGACCAGATTAGTGACACGGCGCTAACCCTAGGGTGAGCTCTCTGTAGGGAAAGTAGGGGAGAATGACAGCATATTGAGAACTATGGTGCAAAAGTAACAGCGGCTGGGCTGAATTAAGCAGCTCAATGTTGCCGAAACCCTTGCAGCCATTGAAACATACCCAATGTGGATGAGGATGTGGGTGTGTGTGCTGCTGGAGAAATGCCAAGGGTCCATTAAACATTTCACACCAGTGGACAGTCCCTATGGCTTGGCTCACTAGCAGGGAGTTAAGTGGACTGTCAGGGGGAAAAGCTAAGTCTCTGTGACCTCAGGGTGAGATCACACAGCTGCTGAATGGTGCCTTAACATCCTGCGTCAATTTCACCCTGGTGGGTCGTGGCTGTTCGCAAAGGGCCAAAGCTTCAGGCCTAAAGTCCCACTAGTTGTAGTTGGTTGCATTGGGGCTTCTACGAAGCAAGCTGGTCTGACATGAGGTCACACACAGGGGACTGGATGAACCAGCACTGAAAGAGACTGCACTCTGCAAAGTCACCATCAGGAGTGTGCCTCACCTTCTGGTTGCGCGGCAGATCCTGGACCCTTGCTGGGGGAGAGTAGTGGAGCACCAGCCTCTGGAATTCCAGCAAGTTGAACAGAGACTGAGGAGAAAAAAAAGGTGGGAGGCACAGATGAGTGAGTAATCTCATGATAATGCAACCTTAGCCCAAATACATGCCATGTCTTGTATGGGAGCATATTATACCAGACTCCATTCTCTAATCATTTCTAGAAGTTCCTCAATTCTGTAAGCAAAAAGCTGTTTGTTAAGAGTCAACTCCTTAATATGGTAACCATCCAATAGAGAAAGCTGCAGCAATTAAAAAAAAAAAAGAAAAAAAAAACAATTAGAGATTATTCACAGTGTTTGCTGATGTCCACCAAGGTCTATTTTGAAGATAAAGACTGTGCGAATAACCGTGAAAAACAGTTTTACATGTTTAAAGTTTGCATGAAATGAACAAAGTAACAGTGTAACAAAGTCGTCACCATTCATAAACTACGGATGTGATGATTTGCTGTGTAAATCAAACGTTTCTATGGGGACTATTTTCTAATGGAGCGACCATTTCATTCCATCCAATTTCAATTTCAAGTAAACTCAACATCGCTGCTGCTTTGAAATAAATAAATAAATAAACAAATGTGGATGACTTTATTACAGTGATGGAATGCTGGTTTGAAGACAGTTTGAAGTCTCAGAAAGTTAATTTTCATATCGCAGTGGAATGAATGAAGCCAACAGCTGGATAAAAAAGATTATATCAGAGTTTTAAAATACAACCGCTTGCTTCAGGAAAAGATTTGCAGAAACATGAAGAATATAGTTTTTGTAGATATTAGGCTGCTGTTAAATATGCAGAGTCACTGGTACAGTCCTTGAAGTCATATACAGTATGCCCCCCCCCCCCATAAACAAGACCGCATTACGCTGCCAGAATTGTTCAAAGGAGTTTTCTGTGCTTAAGTTGACATTTATGATCATAATGCAGTTAAAGGCTTAGCTGTATGTCAAAGTGAAGAAAAAGCAGCGAGCGTCCAAAGATTTGGAAATCTGGTCACAAAAAGAGAAAGTTGTTTACTGCTTTTTATCACCTGCCTTCAGCAGATGGGTCAAGTTCAAGCTGTGCCATCTTCTCAAGGATGGGTGTTACATTACACACAGGAGCCAAGCGCCATGTGATGGTGTATCCAGTGTTCAACCGGCATATTTCAGCTCAGTTCACATTCTACCACTGGCTCCGCAAGGATACAAGTAATGGTATTTATGTGTAAAAATACTCCTGCATACCAGCATTTACATGATGCTTTTATCCACTGCAACTAAGCTTCAATTACTGGATCACCAAAGTAAAAAGCGACCAAAAAGGAATGCTGTAAGGAATACAAAAGTTGGTGTCCTTGAAATATTCTTGTGGCCACAGAAAGATTATGTAAGAGCAAAGTGCTAGGCCAAGAAAAAGAAGGAGGCCCATGGAGACAAAGAGACAGGATCTTTGAGAGTGCAATTAGACAGGAGTATAAAGAGGATAGCGTTCAGAAAAAAAAAGCTAATTTTCAATAAAGTATCTTTTAAAAAGGCTTCATTTTACATTTTATACGATCCTTTTCACTAGGCCTTACAGTGCGAGCATGTGTGTTAGGGCTGGGTGATATGGACAAAATCAAATATCATGATATATTTGACTGAAAACCTTGATATTGATATTATGATACTGCAGGGATGACAACTAGAACAGTTAACAGCGTGAAAAGTCTAATCAGTTCAGAAAATTGTCTCTATTCCCTTTACTGTAATGTAGCAGAAAAAACACTGCCATATGACCATATTACAATATCTAGTCTTATATCACAATATTGATATAATATCCATATGTCTCCCAGCCCCAAGGTGCTTGTGAATGCTTGTGTCCACCTGAATGACTGCGCTGAACCAGCAAGTATTGCCGACGTTCTTCAGCCCCACAGGACAGTTGTCCATCCTCTTCCTGTCGTGTGGGTTGGGCGAATCGCTCCATACTTCTGTGTGGGTGCGCTTCAGACTCGCCTTGTTCTCCGCGATGCTGGCCTCCAGAACTCTACACAGGAAGGGAGGCATGTCACAAACAAATCCAAGATACAGGCGATGAATCGGCCTTCCACCACGTGATACAAAACCTCTGTTAAGTTGGCATTTTCCCTCTCGTAAGGGCCAAACAACTGCCAGGTTGTAGCTCTTTAGTGTTGTGTTTCAGTTCACACGGCACTTGACTAATCCACTCTGCTTTACAGCATAATGCTTGTTGTAAGACTCTTAATCTCACGTATCACTGCATACTTGGATCTGCCAAGCAATAATGAATTAACTACACCATGCATTTCAAGATAGCTGAAATTTTCACAATTCTTTGGACAAAATGGTGGATTTATGAGAGCGGAGGAAAATAAGAAGACTCTTCAATGTAGTTCTGCTGACAGTTTCTCAAAAAAGTCATTCTAACATTTCTGGTTCACTCGTTTTATGTCTGGCCTGTGCTAAAATATGGATATGGATTTGATGGAGGAAAAAACACTTGTAATCTAATGAAGTTGTATTTTCTTAAAAATGACCAGTGTCTTGTTTTCTTTTCTTATCATTCTAGGAAATTAAACTAAACTCAGTCTAAAGGCCCTATTGTTTCTATAAAAAAAAAAAAAAGTATTAGATTCAAGTTGTTTATATGCAATTTACTGATCTCATGATCAGAAATGATTTGTTATATGGAATGACTGCTGCGTGGCAACAGTGCAACATTTGGTCTGACCTAGTTTTACATGAGAACAACAAGAGTGGGTCATCTCTCTCTCTTTTTCAGAGCAGACTAATAATTTAGCATTGCATGACACAGATTCATGCAAGACTTGATCTCCCTCGACACCTCACCCAGTACAGAAATGTAGATATTGTAGGTGGGAAATTTGGGGATTCTGGCCACTGATGTTGATCCCTAGTGTAAATTAAGGCTTGGTTTGCACGGGATTTTCTTCTATTTTGGGTCAGAAATTGTTTTCAGAAGTCCCTGGCATATTTGCTATGGTTCAATAATCATGCTGAGCTCACCTGCTTATGGCCTGCTCCTCATCAGTGATTCCTGTCTCCCTGAAAGCCCGGTTGGACTCCTCCAAGCTGAGGGCGATGGCCCTCTGCAGGTCATCTTTGTCGTCCCCAGTCAGGTCAATCACGTCTGCAGCAACAAACACAAACAAGCACGCTTTCCATTTATGTGTGCATCACAGACGATTTTCACAATGAAGACTAATAGTCCTTTAGAGTGAGATAAAAGGAAGACAGAAAGATGAACACAAAGCTATCTTCTCCCCTCTCTCCTCCAAACAAGTGCTAATAGCCATGAAGCTGATTAACAACTAGGAGCGAAGCCCTCCTGCTGTAAATTTTACTGCCACTGGTCAGCTCCCAGAGCCAAAATTTTTTGAAAGCAAACAGCAGAGCAATGGCACCATCAATACAGCAGAGACTCTGACATATTAACTTAGTCATTTATGTTTACTCCACATGAGGATTACTTTGGCTGAATTCAAACAAATTTTTAACTTTCAAAACCTGTCTTTAGTGGCTACAATATTTGGAATACTTTTTATTACTATGTTTATATTTGGAATAATAA
>OMLB01026105.1:34042-63600 GCA_900302555.1 Myripristis jacobus
CAATATTTGGAATACTTTTTATTACTATGTTTATATTTGGAATAATAAATGTAGTCCATTTATCACCTGGTGAATGTAAACATCATATCCCATTAATAATAACCCCAAAAGGCTCTAATACCAATAAAGAGAAAGCTAGATAATGGGCTAAATGACTTACCAATCTCAATTAGTTAGTCCAAGAGAGGACCTAAACCAGTATATGAGAAAATATTTGGAATATCGCAGCCAATGAGACAGGAGAGGTGAGGCCATGGCAAAACGTATTCTAAAAATCACTACAGATATCACGCACAATGAAATCGGTGTGAAAAGTGAACAAGGGACAGAGTGAAAACAATCTTAAGGTCAGGTTGTGCCTGTGGCATTCTCACAGGATGTCAACACTGGCTACTCACTCGTGTCTGCCTGGCTGCCCACGCTGATGTATCTGTCGTTGGCCACCTGGGAGGTCTGGTAGTAGGTGGCCTCATCTTGCTGAGGGACCTTGGCGTTCTTCTCCGTCAGGAAGGCCACAGCCTCAGCCAGGTCCCCATTGCTCACCTGCGGCAAGAGAGGAGAGAGGTCAGACTGTGAGGGAGCACTTCTGAAGTATCAAAATGGTTCATAATTAAGTCTCAGATAGTGTTTCTGGATTCTGCTCATGGCTGGTTAATCCTTGTTCAGGTAAGAGCAGATAAGAAATTCTAATCAAAACTCAACTTCCACCAAAGGACCCTATAGGGTTTTCCTTTTCAAGTATCCAAACTTTTTTTCCATACCTTAAATTTCCTGACTGGGTTCAAAGATACCAGCTGGCGTGCAGTATGATGTGTGCTCATTGCGGCTGGGGAATACTACTGTCACATTACACTCTCTCTACTAAAGCTGAAGGCTGTTTTTTTGGACGTGTGTGATTGTCCCAAATTCCATAAAATGTGTGGCCACTGACCAACCAGAAAGTAGCACCATTATTCCCCTGCCTCTGTGATTTTTTTCTCACATAAAAATATCTGGATATTGTCAAACTGACTTCCCGTGATTCTTAAGACTTGCCAGTAACTATTCAACCTGTCACACTGACACAAATTAAAATGAAGTAAACTGTGTAAATATCTGTACAGGCAATTATTAGTATCATCTACAGACTTTACAGATACATGCAGTGAAATTATGAGTAATATGTGATGCTGCTTCTCAGGCAGCTGCTCTCTCTCTCTGTGTAAGAAGTGAAAACAGCTTGGAATAAGAGAGAAACTGAGTTTGCATAAGACAGTGTCTGACTGTATGTCTGAAGTACACAAAAAGACAAACAGAGCAAAAGACAGGGTGTCTACATGGGTGTCAGCTGTAACATTAGTGTTTGTGATGCATGTGCGGCGTGTCAGTGGCGTACCTGCAGGGCCTGCTGGAGCAGCTGGATGTCTGTGGTGCCCGTGACCTCCCTCAACTGGTTCAAAAGAGTCTGCTGGTGCTGTTGGAGAGAGGAGAGAGATGAAATGCAAACAAAATGTCAATTAGCAAGCCCAAGACGACAACCGCAACCAAAAATAACCTGCTAACATTATAACGAAATCTAAAATAAATTAATCTGTGCTGAGTCTGTATGATACTGTGTGGGACAGGGCTACCTGACTAACTATTATTTTCATAGCTAATTGATCTATCAATTGATTTTGAATTGACTTTTTGATGACTGATTAATAATTTAGTTAATAAGTGACCAGCAGCCAAAGCAACAAAAACAAAGTATTACGAACAAACAGAAAGTAAATCTTAGCACCTTAGAAATATTACTGAAGCTGTATTCAGCAAATATTTGTCATTTAACAGTTAAAAATCCAAAAAAAATCATCAATTATCAAATTATTAACATCAGTTTGAAAAATCTGTCATTCCAGTAATCGACTAATTGTTACACTGTTGTGTGGAGACAGGTGCAACAAGTCTTATGTATTAAATTCAGTGGCGTGTAAAAAAACAAAAGGAACATTTTTTAATTACAACAAAACTTGTCACTGCTTTATTGCTGGGCCAAAGGGTCTTAACTGTTTCGTGCTGACACTACATAAAGCAAAAAAAAAAAAAGAATCTCAAGCACAGCTAATTGCAGAGACATAACAATGGCTACACAGGGAGCAAGCAAAATACAAAACGCTGCAGGACAAGGAGCATAATTGCATTCATTTTGAATGGAGTCGGGGAGTGTTCACAAGCAGATTTCATTAGTTGTTAATAAATTTAGGATAATGTGTTTTCATTTCATTTCCTTATTTGTTTTTTTTTTTTCCTTTGAGAAAAATGTAAATGTCATCGAGGCACAGCTGAACTCATCAAAAAGCACACTTGTTGAAAACCACTGGCCTTATCAGACAGAAAATTTGTTCTGAGAGGACATGCCAAAGATCTTGGCCTCCTGGTTAGAAGTCATCAACCTTCATTCATTTCAAAGCATGTGATGTTCACTCTCACAAATTTGGAAAAAAAAAGAGGCTGTCCTTTGCTGTATACAATGAGACAGGAGAAAAGACTGATGCTAAATCCACCGTCTTTAGCTGATGAGTGCACCGGTGTCTGGCTTACTGTTATATGTCAAACCCAGCTGGAGTGCATGGCCTTACCACGCACTTAACCTGCGATGCACGCCTTGAATGAATGCACTCTAAATAATGGGGGAGTGCACTTACTGTCAGCACCCAAGGCAGACGTCTTTTATAAGTAACAGGAGAACAGACAATGGCAAGTACAGTGGGTAACAGATAGGATAAGGGTGCTAAATCAAAGGGAGCCTGAAGAAAAGCAGGACTGCAAAATAACTCCCTGTTTGTGCTGATGTAAAAATTGATTCCCTTTTGTCACCCCCAACCTCAAGCTGTTTCAGCACTGTAGCTACACCATGTTCCCGCAGTCGCCCGTCACATAATTCGCTGTCCAAGTTGCAAAATAACAGCACAGTAATTCGACAAATACACTCTTTATTCAACCACTGAAATGCCAGCAGGCTGGGAAGAGGGGGAAAGTGAGATGTCGCAGCTGGTGCACATCAGCTACAATGCCAAACAGTCAAAATACAGTTTTGAACTAAAAACAGCGATCGAAACAAACAGCAAACATTTGATGTGCACCACCCTTTGAAGAACTACATCATATACCTCCCAGATCGAATTTGACAACTTCACATAAAAAATTCAATGCTGTGTTCAGGTTACAGGTAGGCCATCATGACAGCATTTAAAGGCAGACTATGTAGTTTCAAAGGGGAGGCCACACCACTTTATGATATGGTAAAACATGATGTACGGTAATTACGCTACTTATACATGCCTCATGAATTTAGCACAATACTTCTACCCCATTATAACCCAAAATAAAAGGGCATTTTGCAATTTTTTATTTTTTTATGAACAGAATATTAAATCACTGAATTCAAGAGACATTTAAAAGTGTTGTATCAGTGTCACTGGTTATCAGAGCTAAGACTATCAACCTGAGGGTTTTATCTTTCCTGAAATGCATCCTTTATATTAATAAACAAAGCAGTCTGCCCTCCTCAATGGAACTGCATGTTCTGCCTTTAAGGAGGGAAACTTTTTCATACAGACAGCAAGTGTTAGTCACCTAAAAGGTATTTTGTGTTGGTCTCTTGCCCGGTGCATCTCTTGTTGATGAGCCAGTGATGTTATTAAGCTGCACGGGGCCATTTTGATTCCCCACCCTAATAGGTGTGTTAGGTTGGCCAGCTAATATTAGCAGATAATTGATGTGTCCCTTTGAGAAACACAGGCAGTCCCTCAAATCTTAATGTCGCTCAATGGGACTTCGGCAACAAAAAGATTCTTTACAGAGCTGCAGTGGTGAATATATGGAGTACTACATGTTGCAATAGCCAAGTCCTGGTGAAACCAGCCAGCCAAGTAACTTTAACGATTTCTCTGTAATTATTTCAGACTGCTAACTTGGAGGAACCAAGCCACAAAACACAGTCCAGATAGTTAAGACTTTTAAAAATGAAAACCCAGGATTGACACCAATGAAGTTTGTTTTTACGGCAGCAGGTGGTGAACAGCAACCATTAGCGCTGCTGGAATGTCCTCGAGCAAGGCACAGGATCTCAATCAGCCCCAGAGAACATGGAGACACTTCCTCTTCCTCGATCCTGCTCATGATCTCACCCGCCTTGCAGCTACACAATTTTCCATAAGTGTAAAAGACAGCGTTGCTTTTTCACCCCTGGGGGCAACTGTTCACGAAGCCATTAGACATTGGAGGAAAAACAGAGATCACACCTCTGTTAGAGTAACAGCGTATAAATAATGCACCAAACCAATCTTGTCTCTGGCCCTGCTCACAGTTTTACTAGGCAATGATACACAGCTCAGTTCAGTGAGTTCAATACGCATGCAGCCAGCTAGCTCAGAGCTTCAGGCTGGTGAATGTCAATACAACACCACTCCCTCCTCGAGACTCCTACAGTAGAGAGGACAGCTATCTCGATTTGACTGACTTCTCACTGTATCAAATGAAAAATACTGCAGCTGGATACTTACAATCAAGCAATACGGTGTCTAAACTAAAACTAGGAATGAAACTTTCTAAACTCTTTTTTGAGTAATATTATTCACAGCAGTTTACCCCTGAAGAACATACACCCAGGAGATCGTATGGCAAACATTTTACTTTAGCTAAAAAAAAAAAGCTTTTCCTCAACAAATATTCAATATTTATAAGTAGGAGCCAACTAGACAATATTCTGACAAAAAGACTGATGGATCAAAAAACTTTACCAAATTTGTGCTACCATCACAGCCCAATCTAATACATCATCTAGTATTTTAGCCACAGGAGTTGTTTACACACATACACACACACACACACAGTATGAAAACAGGAGTTACAAAAACTTGACATGCCTCTTTTCCCACAGGCTCCAATTATAGCAGGTTTAGCGCTGTGTAGTTAAAACGGCTGCCTGTGGTTCCCGACTGGAGCTGGGATGCGTTATGACATTTCTTCACTATCTTTAAGAGCTGCATGAACAAACCATTTAAAGCAGTGTGGTTCTTGTGCTTTTAAGGGCTTTTCACACAGACAGCTTTAAGGCACTGGCTAAACAAGCACATGTGAATGTGGCCGGTGTGTTTTGGTCACTGTCAGAGGCTGATAGAAGCAGGCTGGTTAGTGTGAAAGACAGAAGGGTCAGTGTGGTGTGAGGGACGTCATACCTGTGACAGATTTGGGCCAAGTCATCTACAAGCACAGTCACCCACACAGACACCCACACGCAAACACACACACTTCTCATCTTCATGTGACATGTCTGGCACGCCTGTTTGTCACACTGGTTGTCTGCCCTTAAGCAGCAGCTTGTGAATGACACCGCGGGGGTTTAAATGAGCTGAGATCTCTGGCTGGCAAAGAGAATCAACTAGGGGTGGCAATCTTTGGGAATCTCACAGTTTGATTTCGATTCTTGGGGGGGGTCAATTATTCTATATGTATACATAGATTTGGTTCTAAATTGCTGCTTTGAATGACTTTTCCCATTTGACTGCAGCAGACAGCTTAATAGCCCTCACAAAAAAAACAAAAAAAAAACGCACACACTGAATCAAATGTAAACCTTGAGAGGAATTTATTTTATTATGACTCTGAGTTGAGTTCAATCAATAACATGAAACATAAATGTCATTTAATCTGACGGCAATCATCTGACACGTTACTGGTGAGTCTGCTGTAGTCTGCAATAACAAAGCAAGGCAGCCCTGAGACAAAATTTCTTAAAACAAAAATAAAAACTTTTTCAAAGATAAAACTGGCAGCTTTCTGTGTATCATTTCCCGACAACTTCCCAAAACACTTCACCACTGCATACTACATGAGCCTTATCAACCTCCCTGGGGGATAATAAAAATGTGTCCAAACACTTGCCCTATCTGAAACTGGAGCAGGTTCAATTTGTTCTTCCTCCTCCGTTGCTTGAGGATTCTCCACTGCTGCTGCACTTCTTGTTCATGCCAAAGAGGTCTGGCAACAATGTGCCAACTGTAGGATTTAGCTAGCTAAACAATTTATAGTTCTCAAGTCAGAAAAAATTGAAACAAACATTATTTCAAGACTGAAAAACTTGAGCATTAATAGATTTTAGGAATTAGTGAATGGATTCTGAATCAACAGAAGATAGAATAGATTTTTTTTTTTTTTCACTGAGAATCGTTTTTTTCCCCACCCCATAATCCCAGCAGGTTACAGGCAAAAGTGCTCTCAGTGAACCAAGCCATCCCAAAACTACGGCATCCTGACTGCCTTGTGTAACTAACAGCAGAGGCTGGTTTAGCTGAACTTCAACATGACCTCACAGTGAACTACAGGTCACAACATGTCTACCCACACCACACCTTGTTACCAAACAACACCACAATAACGCAGAAACACTACCAAGCCTGGTAATGTCTGTTACTAAGGCACAGCAACAAGCTACTGAAGCACTGTTGTACAAACTTTTCCTTGGCTGGTCTGCACTGTCAAAACAATTCAGACCTGAAGTAATACTGTGGGCTACTGTGCCGACAACTCTGAGAATAAAAAAAATCTTTGAAGCCTTCAGTAATCAGTTCATCTGACTTTACCTTACAGGGACTGTGCTACAACCCAAGTTGTATGAATAAATCAGACTAACCCATTACCCACTCCAACCACTGTCTTGGTTAAAATGTAGCTTGCGTAGTATGAGGATTTTCTTTAATTATTACATAAACATAGGATTAAATGAGGCAGCTATAAAATGGATAAACATAAATAAGGAACTGGCGTGTCAAACAAAGCAGATCATAATGCAACAATGAGAAATGTCCACTCGAAAACCCTAAACTGTTGAAACCACAAATTTCTAGAGACTTTATTTTTTTCTTACTTTTATCATCATTATTACCTCTAATATTATTATTCTTCACCATCATCACTTTGCTTACAACAGTCAAGACTCTCCATTCCCACCCTTTCCTTCACTGAAAGTTTGATGCAAAATCTCCTAGCACTACATAAGCCATCGAGACAATGTCCTAAACTCAAATATGCCTGATAACATTAGACATTACACATTTTACAAGACACAGACTAACATAGATTAATTTGAAACTGAAGTAGAGTGTGTGATCGTATTTCTACGGAATATGGCCAGACCAAAAAGCTGCTTGTTTGCTTATTCACTACATACATGCCTTGCACCAACCAGTAAATACAACATCACTGATGATAGTGCATAAGATTTTGATTGTACTTTTTTTTGTATCTCTGTTGACACTTGTGGTAGCCTAATCACACCTTTACTTCAGCCAAACACATGCCAGACAGTGCAGTCAGGTTTGCATCATCTGACTGTACACAGCAACAGTGCTACTGTGGTAAATTAAAGTGTGAACTAAAACTAGTTCCTTTGGCCCATATTCCAGGCTTCTGACCATCAGCCTACAGCCATGGTAAAACAGAAAGAAAGGAGGCCACAGAAGGGCAGTGTCACATAAGAGAGGTGCTGAAGTCTGTGTGGAGGAGTAAAGACATGACTGTGGATTACATAACTCGATTGTAGGGAATTCATTTTGCAAAACTGAGACCAGCAGATAGGCTATTGAATTGGAGCAGCGAACATCTCACCTAAATATGTAAGGGTTGGATCCTGATTTAACAACAGGCAAGTTCTTACATAACCAGCCACAGGAAGCTATGCTCTGTTGGCTATGCTCTATAGATGCATTTCACAACTCGTTAGCAATGGAGGAAAAGGATAAACGCACTTTGCTACAGTGGCAGCATGATCGGTCATCTGCCTTTAGTTTAGCTTCTTCTGACGATCTGTAAAAATAGCATGCATTGCCTTGCAAATGTTAACCATCACACCGTTGGCTTGCAGGCTAGCTGCTCCCTCCGCAGCAGGCAGGAGCGAGAGGCTCGCCTGTCCAACGTCATCGCTGGCCATGCCTTGTAAACAAAGCTATCAGATATGTTATGAGTAACATTAGAAACATTCGCACACCGAAAACACCATGTGGCTACGCCTATAAACCAAACACCAACTTCCTCGCTGTTTGCGGTAACCTAAACCATGGAAATATGTTGGGCACAGCGCACTGTGACAATAACCAGACTGACTAAGTGAATATTAAAGAGTTCAACGACAACAGATGCGAGTCTGTCAGTGTCACCTGGCCTTGTTTATTTCAGCTGACGACACGGTTAGCTCAGGCAGCTAACATTAGCGAGCCAAGTCTCGGCTCGTCTTTAACATGCGCAACAGAACTTGGCTAGCTAGCGTTGCAAAACTGCGAGGTTTAACTTACGTAGTAAAGTTAGCTAACGTTAGCTAGCACCTAGCAAAAATATTAAGTAACGCTTCACGCTCAGATAGGCCTTCGTTAACTTACTGGTGAACTGCAAATAGTGCACACGGTCAGCTTGTTAGACTTATAACAATAGCTGCACGGTGAAGTTAACCAGCTATGTAGCTAGCTAGCCGACTTGGACTGTAAGTAGTTTGAGTCCGAGAACTATTTAGCTAGCCAATTAGGCTAAAGGTAGCACGGCTCCAAGTTAGCTGCTCCTTACCTTCTGAGAGTGCTGCTGGAGGACATTCTGCTCCACGGTCATGGCCGCGTCACGGTGAAACCAAGCTGAATTCAAACCAGAATTAGGAAAACGTGCCGTCCGATGTCCACCAAAGCGAATTAAAACGCGATGCTAAGATGTCCCCTCCTTAATCAGCGACATAACGGGCGCCATGGCAGAGTGACTAGCGCAGATCGTCAGGCATGAAAACATTGCTGCTCCCCTGCCCGGGATCTGGGATCGATTACTCACGTCTGCCTGAGCTGCATCTGCGTCACACACCAAACCAGTGAAAATTACGTCATTTTATAACTCACAACAACATTTTACAGTTTCCTAAGCAACCCTAACCCTAAAAACATGTTTTATACACTTTAATTTAATTAATAATTAACCTTGCTGAATACCACCAAAAGCTAAACAAAGATGTTTATATACACTGTGCTGCTCTTTTTTTTTTAAGAGTTCATGATGTTTGCAGATTAAAAGTGACCACATCTGCAATAAATATGTACAAGCCTATATCTTTTTTTATTATATTATTTCTTTGAATTTTATAGAAAATATAAAAGAGAATCCAATTTACTAAGTTTGATCTTTGTTAATGGCTAAAGTTCATTTTCATAGGTTTACAGGTTAAAAAAATAAAATCAGGGATACTGTACAATATATGAACAATATCGGACACTGTTGCTTTAGAAAACTGTAAAACTGGCCAGGATTTCCAGCCATAAGACCCTCTTGTAATTTTGTCACATTCCACTTGGTTGTGTGTATTCTGTGTCAGTTGTTTATCCTCATTGCAAAAAACCTTAAGGAGATATCTTGACATTTTGAGGGTTGTTTTTCCCTCCCTGGGATCATGACACAGTCTGGGGTCAAGACAAATGCAATGAGTACTTAAAAAGACTTTTTATCTGAAGGAGCAATATAACAGAAACATTAAAATGTCAAGATAGAGCTGCAAGCAGACATTCATGGGTTTAGAAACATATGAAATTTGTTAACGGTTAAATGTGATTATGCTGATTAGAAATAGCTTGAATAAGCCAGGTCGGTGTGACCCAGTCCATGTCTGCGGCTCTGACTTTAGTCACAACATCCCGATATGAACATCCCTGCACTCCAGCCCAAGAGTTTTCCATAATAATATTCCAGTCCAATAAAATCATGACCATGACACAGTTACAGAACGGAGAAATACTAAAAGCACCGCCATCCTGCTCCTGTAGAGAGTTACACTCATTTTAATTTGTTACATTATAAGTATTGTACACATGAAACAAAATTTCAAGTTTTTAACCAGGCTCGCTGCATCATCATGAGACACACCAAACACACGGCAAACTACATTTTCTCATTAACAAAAAAAAAAAAAGGCAAACAAACAAAAGTACATGTCTTTATCCAGTCTTATCATTTTTTATCCTTAACATTTATGCATTTGTCCATCCATTTTTCATACCTCTTTATTCCTATTCAGAGACCGGTATCCACTCTAGATAATTCACTGCAGCCATACAAGCTGGTACAGTGGGCATTTCCTATGTGATGTTTTGTTTCCTTCAATGTCAGTCACTGTGGATTATTACTGTGGCCGTTTCAGTGTCTGTGTGAACAAGTAAACAGTAAAACTCTTACCTGAGGTCTAAAGAAGGAAAGTGTGCAGACTCCATGATTACATTAATAACTTAGTAAGGGTTTCTGCTGAATTATGATTATCCAAATCCAAAAAGCCTTGGACATGAAGTATTTTGTGGGAATAAGGCTTCTTTAATGGTTTCACAGGAGATCAATGATTAAAATAAAAATGAAGAGGAAACACAATGAGGTTAAAGGCAAAAATAAATGTGTATGATGTATAAACAGCTCATACTAGTGAAGATTTGTTAAAGTTGCATTGTGTAACAGCTTAAAATTTTGCAACGGTGACTGTCATACATTGGTATCATTACCATAAACAAACAAGGACAAGGTCAAGAAAATTACCAGCTTCTATAACACAGGAGTGGCTTTGTTGGTGTCAGTGCTTCCTAAAATTAAGGACACATTTCCCACACCCCCCTGCCTTTGTTTCCTGTCGCAAAGAGGACATTTTCCTCACTGGTTCAACTTCTGTGGTTTTTACTTTAGTCTGATCAAAGAGAGTGAGTGTGTTGGATGTGATTTTTTTCAGTCAGTCTTTGATTCACTCTACAGTCTGCCATGACCAGAACCTCTGAAACACAGCTGTCTTACTTTTCTGTACCACAAACAATCTCCCTGAGCCGTGTTAAACAATCAAGCAGACTCCCTGCCAAATCCAGCCTGGTGGCACATGATGTGAAAAGCAGCATGAGGCCGGACGGGCCTGCCCTTTGTTTATAGTAATTATACTAATGGCTTAAAATTAAAGTGGCAGTAATTCATTGATGTTGAAATGCTACATGTCACACCTTTAAGTCATCTTTATGAATTGATTTTTCAACAGTGCAGTTTGGCTGTAGTCACTCATTTATTTCACTTAAATGTTATTACATGTCTTTTATTGTGAAGTAACTAGTAGTTTGTTATACTGCAGTTTAAGAAGACTTCTCCAGTACATGCTCAAAACACACTAATATCTTGTAAATATTTTGGCTTTGAGCATGTAATTTAAAATGACCTTCTTTGCAGTAGCATTTTTGACATGAACCGCAGGTAAACACAGGTTTTACTAATGATGTTAATTATGGTTCTGTTACATTGAGAGTTAGATTTTGTTCATGCTGGCTCACTGGGAAAGCTCTGGGACAATTAAACAGAACCTTTTTTTTTGTTACTTTTTTGTGGCATTTCTGCTTTATTTGAGAGTCACAGTAGAGAGAGACAGGAAAGGCAGGGGAGAGAGCGAGGGGACGACATGCAGCAAAGCGCCTGAAGTCGCTTTCGAACACAGGATGCTGCGATCAAGACTATTGCTGCTCCCCTGCCCGGGATCTGGGATCGATTAAACAAGTTTATTGGACAGCGTTGAAGAATTGTACTAATACTAATTTATCCTAATTATATGTGTACCACACATGAAAGACTCAACAGAGTGAAAGTGGTATTTATTCAAGTGAAAGTTGGAATTACTAGGACTCTCACATATTGCACATTTTTAGTCATTTGCACATTTAAACTTTACTGTTCACTGAAACTATTAAAAATATATACTGATTTTTCGTTTTGAGGTCTATTTGTCAGTTTAACACTGAGATCAAAATATTTTTTTTAAACACAGGTTGGACTGATTGTCGCTGAGGTTGGAGAAGCCAGTTGAGGTTAACATCCTCAATCACAAGTGGTTAAGCTGATGCCTAATTGGAGAACAGATTCAACTAGAAGAGTTCACTGAGCAGAGTGCAGAGCTCCGCCAGGCGTACCTCTGCTTTTCTGGGCTGCAGGCCACCCTATGAGACTCAGCAGAATGTATCGTATCATCAAACGCTTTTCAAATGACAAATTAAATGGCTGTATGACTCAAACATATTCCAGTCCTGTATAGGAAATACACCATAAAACTCCCAAAGCCTCTCAAGTTTAGTTGTTTCTTGTTCTCTCTGTTATCTGTTTCACTTTATTACACACATTATACCAGTGGTCAGGAAACTATGGCTCACGAGCCGTTTCTGGCTCTTTGCTAGAAGTCTCATAGATTTCGAAAGACCTGTGAAGATAAGGCAAATAGTCCACTGATAAGGAACAGTGACGGCTGTTTTACGCATCAGGCTATGTAACCTATTTTAACTCCCCTCTCTGGCACTTTTTTCAAGTTTTTCTCCTGCGTGTGTGTTCTGCGTTCTGTTGACTTCCTTGTCACCAGTGTGTGAACTCACCCAAAAAAAAAAAAAAAAAAAAAAAAATGCACTTTGTAGATTTTTTTCAGTTGCAACCAGAGTGAACACGACCACAATATGATAAAAAAACAAAACAAAAAACAAAACAAGTGAGCTAGACAGTGATGATGTGAGGGAATGTAAGTAGCTAGTGTTTTTACATTGTTCAATAACTAGACATTTTATGTAAAAGTGCTCGGAAAAGTAACAGAATAAATCCTGCGGAAGAAGGCATATGGTATTTTTTTCTAGTGAGTTTTCTAGAGAATTCCAGCTGTATGTAGAGGTTCAAGTCTGTCATTTTTCTATTGTTTTCGTTCTCACACAAAAAGGCAGTGCATATGGTTGTGCTTTCTGAGAGAGGAATTGATAGCTGTTCATTTTCTCTCAATTGCAGCTGTGACACCTCAGCGCTCGGTTATCTTGTCAAGTGTTTCAACCTGAGGGAAGATTTGCTTTGCATTCTGACAGGGTGTTTCTGAGAACAGACATCTGAACACCGAGGACATACACGGCCTTCACCTTGCCACCGGTTGAGTCTGTAGCTGGTGGCAGCACATCACAGGTTGCTGTTCTGATAATGGATCCAAACTGTGTCACCTTCATCCATCATGGTTCTTTTTGGCTGAATTTACCCATTTTTTGAAATTACTGCGCTCAAAAAACACTTGCATGCTTTTTTTGCTCACCCCTGACAAGTTATTTACCTGGGTATCATTTTTATTGGTTACTTAACTATGTGTACAAACCTAGAAGATTTGCAGTGCTGTAATCTATAGACAACCACCACATCCACATTTCTGGGAAATGACTCTACAGACCCTCCATGATAAATTTTCTGCAATCTTAAACTGTTACCCACAACACTTTCAGTATATAAAAACACATCCAACCCTTTCATATTGGAATCTCATAAACTACTGTGTATGGCGTTAGGTGAATTGTATTATCCCAAGTAGGGAAATTCGGGTGGCCATAGTGCAGAAGTACACAAAAGAGTCAAAACGCAGATGTAAATACAGCTGTACAATATGCGGCCCCCCTTCCATTCCCCTAAAACATGCATGCACCCACACACACCCTCACTCTCGCATACACTGGTACGCATTGGTAAAATAGGCAGATAAATGTATGCGGTAGACTGCATGACCCCTGAGAAACAAACAACGTTCAAGCTGTTGCATACGGATTACCTGTGCACATAACTGTGACCAAAATATCATCAAATCGTATGTTTTGCACTGTCCCTCTCACTTGTTGCAGGAATAAAAGACTTCCTAATTCTGGGTATTCTTATTTTGCTTTGCAGAATCCTTCCCTTGCCCCAGTAGCTTAGCTGGAAACTAGAGGGTGAGTATGTGCTCAGCCTTGAGGTCTTTACACAACAGAGCAGCTGACATCGGGTCACACCCAGTGACCCCGCTCGCTATCTTGATCATGCGCTGCAACCTTATAAAGGAGGTGAGACCGATCATAACCGCATGACAGTTTGTTAAATCTAAACTTCATTGTATTATCAGGTTTCAAATACACTGGTTCGACATTCCAGGGTTGGTCACTTGTAAATGCAGCCACTAAATCAAAGCCTGGTTTGTGGCCTAATTATTCCAAACATAACAGAGCACCAGCGTCCTAACACTGGGCATTAAAATGTGTCAGCTGTTATTCATTCAGTGGAAGACGGAAGGGAACAGTCCTCTGATACAGAACTGGGTCATTTCTCAGAGGTTCAGGCACATAGTTGTTGTAATAGTTGTAACTAAAGGTTTCACAAGCTTTCACTAACACAAATAGTTTTTTGTGTCATCTAACTAGCACAAATGAATATTCACTGGCATATTCAAAACTTTGTGGTGTTATCAGGAGAAGGAGGTATAGCATCCAGTGGTGTGTGAAAAAAGGATATTTTGGCTTGATATGTTTTGCAGTTTCACAACACAAAATTATGCTATGAGCCGTTCGATTATATATGTGCACACAAACAAATAAATATCAGTACATTCCTTGGCCTCATAGCCAGTACAAGCACTTGCTGCTCAGTGTTGCACCAGCGTCCAGCAGATGGCAACATCCCATCTCATTTGGAGCAGCAGGTTGCATAATGACAAATCCACACAGCAGCAGGATGAACGAGGGAAAGCAAATGATTCATGAAAATGATTCCACTTGGTAAATCAAGTAGCAGTGTAAATCACAAAGTTTGTTTTCCAATTTTCAGCGCTGCGACTTAATCAATATTTGATACTTTTATGTGCGGCATGCTGAAATATTGACTGACCAGCAGAGTGTGTGAAGGTTACATTGAGCACTCAGAGGGCCTCTTTAAACCAGCTGGGTTGTGCAGCAGCAACATCACACAGTTTGACCTCAAGGCAGGAGGTAGAGCTATCAGTCAGTGTATCTGGAAAGCCGTCAGGAAGCTAATCAGAAAAGAAATTGATGAATCAGTTGTCAAAGTCAAACAGTAGCCGCTACATTCTGAACAGATCCGTGGCTGAAGAGGAGCTATATAGAGTTCTGACTTGTTTGTTTGAGATCAAAGTGGATCCTGAGAGCAAGCCTGAGGGCTGCGAGGAAGCAGCTTTACTCACACCAGGACATCCAGAGAGTCCCTGTGCTCCTCTGTCTGATCCAGTCTGACCAAATAATCCAGTGCCGATACGCTGCTGGAAAGCTAAAATAATGGGAAGGGTAAAATCTGAAAAACCATCAGTAAAGTCAGAGGTATTCTGAGTCAAGGTAATAAAATCACAACATGTTTGCATATCAAACTTTGCACAGGGCTGATGAACTTCTTATTTTTTGTCTTGGTTCTTTATTAGCAGAGGCTCATCTCAAACTGGCTTTGCACAATCAATGAACAACTTGATATTCATGTCAGGAGCGCTGTTTGGAACATGCAAATTTTATGCAAATCCATCCAAAAGGGGCAAAATGACAGTACTTGGAGTGTTTAGCCATTTGTGTTAATGTCAACACAAGGATGGATACAGACAGATTATCTCACTGAATTGATGTTTCAAAGGTGCTTTTATTCTCAGTTGATATCTTTGAATGAATCTTTAACATAAAGTAATATATCAACAGTGATGGACCTGAGCCTGAAAGAGTTATTATTGTTCCACAAAGTCACCTCTGAGAGCATCACAGTTCACCAGGATGGATTTGCGGCTACACTGAAACTTTTGAGAAGCAGTTCTTTCCCTCAGGTTGTTCAGTTTTTTAAGGAATTGACACCAGCCACAGTGCCAGGACTGTCTCTAAAACCAGCCCCAGAGAAGAGAGAGGGGGCTGGGTGGGGTTTTCTTTCTGTATACACATTATATAAGAGCAATGTTTTGGAAACAAAGTGTTGAAAGGCATCCATGATAATCTCTGCTGTGCTGCCCTCTTGAGTCAGTTTGTGTAATTGGGAGGTCTCACTCGGGGGTTTTAGGGACAGGCTGCAGCTTGATACTCTAGAGTCATCATAAAAATACAGCAGTGGTCATATTAACTAACACAGTGCCTTGCCACAAAAGTATATTTCTTTGAACATGGCTGACCAAGTGTCATCCAATATGATCCACCTGCTCTAGAGCTGACTATGCACTGGTCACACGATGAAGTTGTGCATGGGTGTGGCCTGTCACATAAAGGCTCGCAACGCCAGTGCAGCAGCACAGTCACTATGAAATTTGATGTAGCTGTCAAGATCTCAGCCATGACAGACAATGAAAATTTCATCAGGTAAATCAGAAATAAAATCCTCATTAGTCAGAGATGGAAGGAACTAATTATACTTACTGGTGCTATTGTAATTGAGTAGCTTTTTTTGTATACCCTTTTGAGTATTTTTTAAGTCGGTAATTTTACTTTTACTGAAGTACATTTTTGCATGAGTATTGTACTTTACTACATTTTAAATCATATCCATTACAGAAAACAAATGACCAGTGACAGACTGTGGAACCTTTCACAATAAAAGTCTCATTCAGCAAAGATGAGACTAGGAATCTGGGGAAAAGGGGAATGATATCAGTGATCTGGTCTGATGATGACAACCACATAGAGTCAACCATCCTATTATGTGCTAATTCAGTATTTGTCATTTGAGTCTACAGGGTCCTTACTTCAATCAGCAATTTTGCAGAATGCACCTTTAAAGGAACATAATTTGAAGTGTGTACTCTCCTCCTCATGCATGGAAAAGATCACACCTAACGCAGCTACTGTTTTGAAAAAGTAACTCAGTAACGTTTACTCCCAATACATTTAAAATGAGCAACTTTTACTTTATCTGAAGTGGATTTTTACAGCAGTACTTCTACTTGAACATAAGTAAAATATCAGCAAAGTAATAGTGCTTCTACTTGAGTAGCAGTTTGCAGTATTCATTCCAACACTGTCATTAGTGTAGTTTAAATATTTCAAGAGTTTCAGAGTGATCAATATGCAATGCAAGATGTGCATAATTGGAATTTTTTAATATTTCAGATCAAATTTCATTAAATTTGGACCACATTCTCATAGGCCTAAGTTAAGTCAGTGGTGTTGGGCAGCATAGCCAAGTGCATAATAGCTTATTACAGGGTATGTGTTTACAATGTCCCCATGAAAGCAGGCATACGTTTATGTCAGGACCTCTATTTGAAAGAAAAGTCATGCAAATTCATAGGTAAGTTGATGGAAAAAGGGAAGGAGTTTCATGTCTTAAAGATGGATGCATGCAGTTTATAACCACTGCAGCACTGTGCCTCTGAAACTTACCTAATTTTTGAACATTCAGCTCCTGATTCCTGGCATATTTAAATCTGGGCACGGGTGCCAGAATCATTACTCATGGCTATACTTTCATTACATTTAGGAACACAGAGATGCTGCAGAGTACGTGGCAATCAATCAATATATCAATCAAGCAATTCAATCTGTTTGTTTTCCACGGCAACACCCAATAATCATTTTCACCACTGTGGACTTATATTTTCCCAACAGGATATTACTTGCCATAAAACATGAAACAGTAAGAACTGATTCATCATCTCAGCTGTGTTTTTTCAGGCTGAGGGGTAGATGGGTCTTAGTGCATCCAGGCCGCTGTGTATGAGGTCCTAGGCCTCATATGAGCAAGACAAGTGTCAGTATCTGTTGCGGTTAGGGGATATTAAAATGCCACAAAGAGATTCTAGTAACTGATCCTCACATTTAATATCAAATACAGACATGGATGTCCATCAAAGATGTTATTATGTGATACAGCAGAGATGAAACGCAACATACCTGAGGAACATAACAGGACTCATGCACCAAGGTTATATTCAGCACACACATCGATGCGTTTCATGCCAGCAGTACTAAAGAGTTTACTGAATCAGAAACAACCCTCCCTCAAACACAGACACTATTCTGCACCATCCCTGTTTTTTTTTCTATGTGTGTGAGTGTCTGTGTGTGTGTGTGTGTGTGTGTGCAGAGAGCAATGTGAGCATTGATTTTATGACAGTGTAATGAATGAAGTAGTTAAAGCCGGTCGTGACTGGTTAAAGTGCATCCTGACAAGATGTGTGTTATGTGGATTTCCAGCATACTGTAGGTTTCTAATCCGGAGCTGTCTGCTAGACTTTCACCACTTCAGTGACAAACTGTGGCTCACACTGATCAGGCTTTTTCAAAATCAGATTTTCCCCGCTGCTGTCTGTGTTGATGCTGCAGTCTAGAGTTCGCCCATATAAACATACATAGGTGTATTAGCACAGACAATTGAATTTTAAACAACATAGAAAGCATGGGCTCCCATACTATATGTTGTTTAGTCTTGTGTTTTTCATCTACAACACAGTTTTGAGTACATATGACTTTTTAACTGTATGAAAGTAACATTTAAAAAATCATAATGCAATGGATTATGATTTCCGGTCCAATCCAAATGCAGGTCTGTTGTACTTTGAAGGCTTACACAAATTACAACGTTAAATAATTTAAAGCCTCAAAATACACGGAAAACTCATTTTCAGGTACTATACACTGTCAGTCCGTGTATCAAAAGATCAGTCAATAGATAAATGAAAGTATGAGCAATGTCAACAGGGGGCGCCGTTACAGTTTGGGGCTTTCTTTCACTGTGGAGCAGCAATTACAAAACACTGCACCCTTACAAAGTCATAAATCTTTGTCCTCATCCCTTACAGTGTTAGATTGCCCTGCTATGCATCTCAGTGTCAAATTTTTAATGACTTAACTTTTCACACTATTTTTTGTAACCAAATCCCCCCTGAATGCCAGATGCAGCATTATTTGTTCTGTAGACCTCCACACATGGTGGAACATCAGAGCGCAAACTCAACAGAGTTAAATTTGGCATGCTTCCCCCTAAATGGCCCTTAGCCCCTGCAGCACAAAGTTCACATCTCAAGCTGGTCTTAGCTAGACTGGGTGACACTGAACTGCCCTTTCTCATTCTACCGGGGATTTTGAGAAATGTTTACTTGGAAAGTTCATGACCCTGCAGATCAACCACAATATCATCATGCGTGCTGGGACAGGCAGGAAATTAGCAGAAAATACATTTCCTGGACATGGGGTTTTTTTATACATCAAAGAGGTTGAAATTGGTGAAATGATTGTTGACATAGTTGTCTCTAAGTCTAAATTGAGTCATCTGAGGTCAGAATGAGGTTATGGGTGAAATTAATCACCAAGAATGCATCTTCCACCTGGAGTTTTCCTCTATCTTCCAAAAAAAGAGAAGAAAAAGCTGCTCAAAAATATATGAACAAGTGTTTTTGTTGAAAGAGGAAGTACAAGGGAATGCTTCTTCTGCCTCCACAAGACACAGAAGCATCCATCTGATTCATGGAGGAAGGAGACATTAGCAGACAAGAGGCTGACATTGCTAGCGCTCCCTAGCCAGTTTGTAAAACATTTACCCTCGTGCTTATCTGACATGGCAAATGTCATCCATGTTCTTTCAATGTCAGCCAAGATCCCTCAAGCTGACAGGATGCACTGCAGTCTGCAGAGACTCACTCGTCATAAATATTTCAGTCAGTCTGTTTACATGCGTGCACTTGACCATCAATATGGGAGCTTAACAAAATACCTTTCATTGACCTTATCAATAATGAAAACTTGTGAACCCTTGCACTTTGGTCTTATTCTTTTACACACAGCAGTGTTAAATCTAGACTATGCAGTTTCAAAGAGGAGGGCGCACCACTAAATGTGAAGGATGGGGCTGAGGACAAAATACACCTCAGGTTCAGAGTCTGACTTATGGAGGCCAAGACCTATGGCATGAATGTAACACATTTAAATGCTTGTTTTAAATGGAGTGAATGAATGGAATCAAATTTAAAAAAAAAAAAAAAAAAAAAAAAAAAAAAAAAAAAAAAAAAAAAAGGAGTGCAATTCCCTTATATTTTGGATTATGATGGCGTGAAAGAGTCGTCCCAAGCTTATATTCTCTCAGAATGAACTGGAATTCATCACTCTTTATCACATCATAACCAGGTGGAGCGCCCTCCCCTTTGTAACTGCATTGTCTGCCTTTAAGCAAAACTGAACTTTGGCATAGAGTTGGGTTGTATAGTTACCTGGGCGTGATATGAGTCCACATGGTGGTGAAATATCATTATTAGCTGCTCTGTGCTCCTCTGGGCTGCTGATCCACTATACTGTATTTGGGTCTCTCCATTCCCTTTCACTGCAAAAGAGCTCCAAAATATCACTTTTGTAACATAAATGAACTCGAGCAAAATGGATTATGCCAATATAAAAAAACAAGTCCCAGCAGCCATTTTTTGAGGAATCTAAATGTCTCTTTTCTTGTTACTTTCCTATTTGAATCGGAAAGTAGATCCAGCAGGTGGCATCTGCAGGAAACTTCTGCATACTGCTTTTGCGCCAGGAGGAGCTAAAATGCTTTGTACTTGCAGACTTTCAGAAGTAAAAACTGGTGCAGTGACTTGTTTTTTGTTGTTGTTGTTGTTGTTGTTTTTTAATACTGTATTATCTGCTTTTTTTTTGCATTCCATAATGTGTTAATGAGAGCAACCAATGAGGGTATACAACACTTCATCAAAGTTCAGTTTAACTGTAAAGAAAATGGACTTTCTTTACTTCAAAATATTTTTTTTTCCAGCTCTGTCTGTACACTTAAAAGGTGTACCCATCAAGATTATTAATGTCAGAGTAATCAGCGTGGCACACTGTATTTGCAGGCCTTCTAGGAGGCAAAGCAGGTCAAAAGGCTATCAAGTGTGATTAAAAGAGAACTCCAGCCATGCTTCCAGTTGTCATATTTATGCGAAGCGCTAAAAGAATGGCCTTGTGATTGTAAGGATGGGAGGCGGGGAAGGTGGTGTGTGTGTGTGTGTGTGTGTGTGTGTGTGTGGAGGAGGGGAGTTGGGGGGGGTCACAGCTGCAGGCCAACAGTTGATCCTGTGCCGGGAAACAAGATCAGCCAGGTCAGGGCAAAGCAGGGCTAAAGGTCGTGACCCCGGGGGTAAGGAGCAGACTTCACAAAGAGCTACATCTTCAAAAGCAAAAGCCCCGATGGGGGAGCTGGTAAGGTTGAGAAAATAAACCAATTTGACCTCCTTTCTCAGAGCAGGAGTCTCCCCAGGTGTTTGCTTTAACCTCTTTATTGTTGTCTGACTTGAGGCTCTGCTCCTCTGTATTTTCCACTCATCTAAAGTATTGCAGTAGTATTACTGCAAGGCAAAGTAAAGAAGCATTTTCACTAGGAAAGTCTGTTATTTTATTAAGAGCTCTTGCCTGAATGACACACCAAACAGGTTCATAAGTGCAATAAAATGCTAATTACATTGTGTGTGTGTGTGTGTGTGTGTGTGTGTGTCTGTGTTTACATAACATCTGAGGTCAAACCATGTGCTCAAAGTTCAAACATTTGTATGAGGCCGGGTGATCGAACATCTGTGAGCATATTTATCACAGTAATCACCATGACAACTAATGACAAGTGTTTGCAGTGTATGGTTGCCATGTGAATAAACACTGCACTTCACCTAAAAATAATATCTGATACTTCTAGATCATTCGTGCATACAGACAATAGATAAGTATTTTTAATAGTAAGTAGATCACTGTGAACACTTGACTAAATGCGTGAAGTAGAGTCATGAAGCTGTTTGTCAGAGAATAAACATCCATAATTCCAGGAAACAGTTTTCTGAGGCTGCCTGTGAAATGCCTGTTGTGTGACTTCATAGGCCTTGGCCTCTGCTTTGAGTCATTGGTGGCCTGGTGGCTCACATCCTTTTGGCCCCATGCTTAGGTCAGGAAATCAAAGAGAGACACCACAGACAAACAGCCGATTGTCAAGTTTTACACCTTGACCTCAGCGTAAACTTGTGACTCCCCTTTTAATGTTTGCCGCTGCTTCTGCAGTTGGAGGAAATCAAGAGGTTACTACTGGTTCAGCCTTGATAAGAATCTTGAAATGGAGAAGTTCACGAAGGGGAAAGGTTACTGGGAGTTTAAAGAGAGTGCAGTCAGTCATGGGGAGGATTAAATAAAAGGGAAGTCGGGGCTGAGGAACTGTGCTGGATTTCAAAAGTGCACAGCAGACAAAAAGCCGTCTGTTCACCCATTGGGCTTCATATTCAAACCCAGTGCAGGGGAAGTTTAGCTTGAACTCGTCTTCACCTTTGCAAAGTCGCACGCAACAGGCTTGTGTTTTTTTTTCTCGAGCAAAGCAAATCATAACAAAATGGATAACCGTGTAGCCTGAATACAAGTCTTCAGGTGTTCCGACGCTGTATCTATTTTGGGGTTTAAATAAGAAATGCATGTTCCATTTTCTAAGGCACATCCTTGGGCATGCATTCAGGGCACATCTGTTGACCTCCATGCGTCCTCCCCCCCCTCTCAGTGTCTTTCCTGCCTTTGTTAAGACTCAGCACTGTAGAGAACCGCAGCCAACTCAGAAGCGCAAGTTTTAGGGGAAATACAGGACATCCTTTGGCCCTACTTAATGACCATACTCTTTGATTCTGCTAAGTGCTTTTGGCTTTTTAATGTCCTTTTATGAGCCCTCTTCTGACTGCGACTAAGGTACTATGACTACCCCAACACTGGTTTTGTTCTATGTTAATTTTGACCCTACAACCTCATTTAAAATTGATCATTTTCACATAAACTGGCTGTGACATGTAAACAGGACACCTCGATATGTTTTCCAGTTGTAACTGAACTGTTTACATCAGTATTGTCTGGAAGCACTAAACCAAGATAAATGTGGCATCTGAAAGACAGGAGGTGGATTTCCATCAGCCAGTGGTAACATTTAGGTGGATAATACTCAATACACTCAAACACATCCAACATTTATGCATTAAGTTGTCAAAAGAGAACATGAATGACAAGGTAGAAAAAAGGAAACACATTCATACTAAGGTCATGCATTTTAGTACTTTATTTTTGAGATATCAGTGCAAATGAACACCAAAAATGAAAACATAAAAAATGAAATAATGTTTCAGGTCTTCACATGGAAAAATGAAACATCTTTTTTTTTTTTAATATATATATATTTGTTGCTACAAATGTATTTCTCAGATGCACAATGCAGGTCTATGATTGTACGTCAATCCTCCACTATAGCCCCGAGCTCTTTCACAGAGCTTTGTTAACCAGTAACAGAAAAGAAAATCACAAAAATATTCAATGCACGTTTATTTTCACACATTTTTATCAACTTGCTCATCAGTCTGTGGTTATTTAGGGACTGTTCATATTCTAAACGAACCTCTCTCTGTGATAAAAAAAGACCTATTTTAAGACTTGACATTTTCCCCCATCACCAGTAGGGATACACAGGTAGTTCCCATGCGTCTGCATGCAACAGGCAGCAGTGAGGAGAGTCAGACATTATTACACAACACAGCGCAGGATAGATTATCATTTACCACATAGAGACACATGCAAAGAACAAACCAACCAAAAAAGATGGGCATAGCATCCTCTGCCTTTGTATGTACACTAGTACGCATATAATTCATATTTACATATCAGGGCATTAAAAACTAGGGTAATATCTTTTTCTTCAACAATACAAAATAGTCATCTTTCATACTGAAAGTACTATTTACACAAATATATTTAACCATTGTGAAAATGTATTAATAATAGAAGAAACGTACTTCATAGGTATATGTATTAAAAAGATCACAAGACTAAATGGATAACGCAGTGTGCGAAACTAAAACTGATACCGAAAAGAATACAGTACAATCAAAATAAGGAGCTAGAGACCAGATATCCCTCAAGACACCAAAAATGTCTGGATTATTGGGGGGCCGGTACACATATCCAGCTGCTTTGAAAAAAATTGTACCTGTGGTTTTCTCTTTATTTTCATGCAATTCTTTTGACATTTTATGAGTTAAGAGACTGTCACCAAAAAAAAGGTGTCCATAAAGCACAAGAGTCAAGAAATAATGATTTAAAAAAATTCACAAACTGTCAAATTCTCAACAGATAACAATACTGACATTTTTCATTACATGCCATTAACTTATTCTTAAAAGGACACCGAGGACTCAAATTTGAAAGTGCAAAGTCTGGGTAGGTTATACAAACTGAAAATAGACATGCTATGTGCTTCACACTCAAAGCCTGTGTGCATGAGGAGAAATGGTGCCGGTTTACCCAAGATGGAAAGATAACAGCTCCTGCGAATACTGCAGTCTTTTAACTGTTGGTCTAGAAACCTGTTTACACACAGTTGCTAAACTGTATGCACTGCAGACGCTTTGTTGACCCATCTGCTGAAAACTTCACAGTCTGAATGATATTACTCTGACTTTGCACTGTCGAATTCAAGCCTAACAAGTTCAATTCAGATAAAAGGAAAAATACAATGAATTGTGACCAAAACTTTTGCTGATGTACTGTCATCCACTGGTAATTAAGCCACACCATGATTCTTGAGGAAATGCAATGAGAGAAAGTGTTCATCACAGTAGGATCCCCTCTGAAGCTACTGCAGTGTGAATATTGTTTTCAAGGTCCTCCTTTGAATGTCTCTCTCTTGTACATTTTTGTAATAGTCTGCTGTGCCTGCCCTAGAATGACTTTATTTGGAATCTGATCTAAAATTGATGGGACTCTGTCTATCTGAAAATGTTCTGATGGAGAAAATAAATAAATGTCCACTGAACTGAGCACTAACATTTTTGGAGTCATCAATAATAAATGTTGCTTGAAATGTTCTTTCTAAATGTTTTATGGCAGGCAACAAAGAGGATGCAGAGTAGTGATATGTGTACACTTCAGATCCAAAGCCAAAGAGTAAAACAAGACCAAATTCTAAAGGAGGACTTTGCAGTTAAGAGAATGAAATACATACTGCGTGATTATCAGTAGTGGGTAAAGTTAAATTTAACAGTTACTTAAAATTTTGGTTTCATCAATTAGACATTCTGCAAAGATAGAGCTACTCTGTACCATTCAATAATCTCATGATTTAAAATTGAGAAGGCAATGAAAATATGCCTTTGAACTTGAACTTGCTCCATTCCCCTGAAAGAAAAAAAAAAAATCTACATTTTTGCATTCTTAATGTTATTTTGTCTCATCAAACTTCAAACCAATTTGGCAAGTCAGTAAAAAAGAAAAAAGAGTCAGTGTAATCTTTTCCCCCCTTGTCTTTTTTGTGGCTGATAAAATTTCTATTCAGATGATTGGCTCAGCCCCTGGCTCTCGTGGCTGTGCTTGTCATTGTGAGTTGGTGATTGTGGGGTGGAGCTCAGTCTGTGTTCATAGGCATGCATGTCACTAATTGGCTCCTCCTTAACTCGGACCACAGGCTGGGTTCCTTCTGCCTGCTCCCTCAACTCTCTCCTCAGCTGAGCGCTGCCCTTCTGCAACATGTAATACAGGATAGGGTTGGAGCGTGTCAGCCGCGGAGAGTCGGGATTGGAGTCACAGCCCTCCTCCTCCTCCTCCTGACCAGTCCATCGCACAGGGCTCTCTGGCTCCTGTTTAACCAGAGTGGGGGGGTCCCGTTTTTGAGCGACTGGCCATGGGGCTGGGTGGCGGCCCCAGGGGGAACGGAGGTGGCCGTCACCTACTGGAGATGTGGGTAGGGGTCTGAGATTACTGGGGAGCCCTGAGCTGATGGAGCTATGGGGGTGCCAGGGCAGGTGGAGGAAGTTGTGATTGTGGGCCGGCTGACTGAGAATACTGCCGTTGGCCTTGCCGTTGGCCTGCAGGACTGAGGGGCTGGGTGCCCCCCGGGGCTGCTGGGACAGCTCTTTCAGGCAGTTGTCGGACAGCAGTAGCTGTTTGAGCACATTGAAGCCCCGACTCTCTCTGCTGAGGGATTCACTTGGGGGGCTCCTAGGTGGAGCCTCCTCCTCTTTGGGACTCCTCCGTTGGTCAGACTCTTCGTGAAGTGCAGATGAAGCAAGGCTGCTGCTGTCTCCACTGTCAACTGCCCTTGGAGAGCTGACATTGTTGAGGCTGTCAGTTCGATCAGAGCAGAGGCGTCTCTTTTTGGGGCTGGGACTTGGGTACTCCCTCTGTTCCTCTTTCACCTGTCTAGGCTGTGACTCAGCCTGCACAGCAGCACTGGTGTAATAGGTAGCAGTCTGTTGTTTTAGAAGCTGACTGAGGAGGCCATATTTTGCTATGACCTCTGCAGGCCGTGGTTCTGTTTTTAAGTCCTGCTGGGGTTCTGAGAAGGGGCTGGTCTTGTCATAACCACTCCGTCTCTTTCTGCTGCTCAAATCCTCGGATGCAGCCGAGGAAGGCGCCAGCTCCTCCATGAGCTCTGTTTTGACTTTTACGTCCAAAGAAGGTCCATTGGAGCTGTCACAAATGACGGAGCTGCCAGGGCTCTTCTCAGAGCACCCACCTGCCACTTCCACACTCCTCCTACCACTCCCAGCTGGCCTGTCTTTGCGGCTGACAGTTGTAGCAGCCGAGCCTGTTCCTAGCAGAAGCTGCAGCACTGTGCGCCTCTCAAGGAGGTTCTCAATCTGGGAAGAAGGGGGTGAGGCGTCTTTTCGGCTAAACGGTGTGCCACTGCCTGAGGGCCCATCAGAGAGGGGAGTGGTGGTGGTCCTGTGGATGGGTGCATTTAGCCTTTCCAACAGCGCCAGGGGTCTGCCCACATCCATCTCCTGGCCCATCCCTTTATTGGGGGGAATGGGCGGGGAGGGTGAAGCTGTGCCACATTGGGCCAGGTTCTGTAACAGTTTACTGGCACTGAAGGCAGGCTCAGATGCCTTCTCAGCGGGGAAGGCTTTAGACTTACACAAATCCAGTGGGCTTGACTGGACACTGGGAGAGGGGTAGGAGTAGGGTGACAGTGCACTGCTGGGGTCTCGATTGAGGGAGTAGAGTGTCTGGGGTGTGGGTCCAGGCCTGTCCATAGGGCTCTTCGTCCTGGTGTCATCCCAGGGCACCAGTCCTTTCTGTTGGCCCCGAGACATGGTGGCCATGGTTATGTCAAGTGGCAAATCTGGATTACTTACACTTTTGTTTATCTTCTCGTTATTTCTGCGCTCAAGAAGGAGCTGCATGAGCGTGACCTTAGGATGGGATTTTAGGTCTGAACTCATTTCAAGCTCCTTGCCCTTGGAGAGCTTGGATCCAGACTGCTCTGGCTTCCACTTGTTTATCAATGATTCGGTCAGTTTGTCCAAAGAGGAGGTAGAGAAAGAGGAGGAGGAGGAGGAAGAAAAAGGAGTGGAGACAGTGGAGACAACAGTGGAGGAGGGAGAAAAGGTTGTGGTGGAGGGTTGAGCAGCGGAGGGTGGGGAAAATGCAGCTGGAGCAGAGGAAAACACAGTGGTGGAGGAAGAGGAGGAGGACAAGGGGGTGGTGGTTTTGGGCCCAGCATCTTTGGTAGTGGCCCGGCTCCTCATGGAGAGGTCAATGGGAGAGCAGCTTGAGTAGGAACTTTCTGCATCACTGTTGTCCTTTGCCAAGCTCCTCTCCTGAGTGGAGCATTCACTGTCTGACGTTACCGAAGAGGAGCCGCTCGGTGGCAAAATGCCACAGCTGTCCTCCAGGTGCCCATTCTTGGTCAGCTGCTTTTGGTTGTTGTGGTTATTAAGGAGAAGCAGGAGCAAACTACTGCAGGTCTGGGGGGGGCGTGTCGGACGCGAGTCAAAACCTCGCTTCTCCCTCGGTGGTTGGCTCTGGGTGTGGCTTGGAGCATGTGGGGGAGGGGGAGAAGAGCTCTGGCTGTGGCCACGCAGCAGGGAAGGGCTCTGTGGGCTGGACAGAGCCATTCGGGGGAGTGTTGTTGTTACTGTGGTTGTAGCTGTCATTCCATTTTGGGTGGTTAAGGAGCTTAGCGTGTCTGAGGCTCCAGGCAGAGCCTCTCCCACACTGGGTGGCCTTTTGTCCTGGCCCTGCTGCTGGGTTGCCATGGCGGCCAGTCGTTCGCTGGCAGAGCGTCCGGAGAGCTGGGCTTTGAGTGCATGCTCCCGGGAGTACTGCTGAAGGTGGGCTTCACTGGACAGCAGCAGGGCCAGCTGACTGCAGGCCACACTGGGTTTGGGAGAGGGTGCTGGGCTAGAGCGGATTTTCACCATATTGGCCACAGCCTTCAGTCGCTCAGCGCAGGACACCGAGTCTGTAGCTGTGGGAGCAGAGGGAGGTGTTGCACTGTGTGCTGAGCGAGGCGATTCTGGAGGTCTGTCTTGGTTGTGTCCCCGGCGGCTGTAAGGCGTGTTGCTGTGATTCTGCAGTTTGCTCTTCCTCATCAGGCCCTTCAAGCGGCTGGATGCTGTCCCGTACACAGGAAGCGGCTCTTTGTCTGCAGGTGGGGCCTTGGATGGAGGGGAGCACTCGCTTGGAGGTTTGTTGGACTGCTGTGACATAGCCACACTCTGCAGCCGTGAACTGAAGGACTGGAGCAAGGAAGCCAGTAGAGTGCTCTCCCCAGCATGAGGAGAGCTCTCTAGGGCTCCATTCTGCAGCCCTCCCACTTGACCATTCAGCTCCACTGGGGGTGAACTCATCCGCTGAGTCCCCGGTTCATTCCAAGCCCCAGAGCGCAGCAAGCGGGCCTTCTTCAGGTGCTGAGAGGCACCCAGCGAAGGCCCGTTGGTTCCAGCTTTGGGAGCTGTAGGGCCATGGTTAGGCAGCTGGAAGGGCCCACCCGCCTTGTCGGCTTGCTCCTGGTTGCTGTGGGCAGCCTCGGACCTCCTGCTTGCCGTGGCCCCAGGCCCGGCCACCACTGGATGCATCAGTAAACCTTCCAGATAAGTTAGAACAGCTGAATCCTTGTGTGTCTCAGGGCCAGGCTCCTCCCCATGAGTCATGTTCAATACTAGGATCCCCTCGTATAGTTCAGCACTGCTACTGGGAAACAAATGTCCACTGGGTCATCTGGTTGACGGTGTCATGTATTTCCAAAATATCAAAAAGAAGGCAGGCTGTTGGACAGAGTGAGTCTGTAGGGGGTGAAGGATACACTGGATAGATATGATCCCTCTCTGTTCTGGGCACAATCAGCAGAGCAGGGAAACTGCATCCATTGTTGGAGTCATTTTGGGGCAGGTGGGCCTCCCTGGCATTCTTGTATGCCCTTGAACACCAGATGATCCCAGAAGGCCCAGCTCCAGGCTTATGTGAACAGTGAGCGAGGAGTCAGTGGGATTTCACCACAGAGATGTTGACACATTCCGTGGCTGTGGATGTTTAGGATGTCTGTCCTTAGGCCTGGCTGTGGTTCTCTCAGTGGCGCCTTTAAGCTTTCCTGATCTCACAGGGGGGACCTACGGGAGTGAGACAGGAGAAGGAGAGGGAGTGGGGAGGGAGAGAAAGAGAAGAAAGAGGAGAAACTGTGTGAGAAGCAGGGATTTGCACGGCACTATATCACATTCATTTCAACACCTTGTCCGCCATCTCTGTTACTTAGCAACATTTCAGATTGACTGCACACGGCTCCCTCTCCTTCTCCCTCTCTGCACTCTCCCCTCATAGCCACCCAAACAGACGACAAATGTAGATTAGGGCTGATTGGATCCAAATTGAAAATTCAAGCCCACTACCTTGAAAACATTCAGGTCTTGAGCTATAAGCCCCTCACAGCGATGTCTTTCAAAAGTGAAGGGCCTTGTGAGAGGTGTGGATAATTTCTTATGCAGCTTGTCATTTCAGTGGATTACCCCCCCACCCCCC